>UCWB01005134.1:0-10642 GCA_900474355.1 Torymus geranii | reverse complement strand
TTCCTTTTCCGCAAGCGCGTGAGTGTAATATGAATTTATCGATTTTGTAGAGCGCGAGGCTAAGCGATGCGTGAATGTAAAATCGTGCGATTAATTTTTTGCGCGTGGTGGTGGTGGTTTTACGACTTTATAATCGCCGTGGACGCACGACAAAAAAAAAGAAACAGAAGAAATAGACGATTCGTATTCATGTGAGAAATTTGATATTACAACGTTAATCGACATTCGGACGTTTATGTCGAAATTTATGTCCATTTTGTTACTTAATAAATTAGCTTTAAAGGTTAATGCGGTAAATAAAAGACGTCGTGAATGGAGTCGCAGTGTATTTTTACGTTTTGAAAATTGAATGAGATTCTAGCCTGTTTTGACTAATTTATTGTCATCTTCTTTTTTATTTCTATATTATTTTGAGCTATAAAACGTAAGTTATTGAGTACCAATCCAAAAAATTATTTTATTTTAAATGAGAAAAGGCGAAATTTTTTTAACAATTTTTTATGAATTTTTTTCGAAGTCAGGTATGTAGTTTTCGAAGGCTATTAAAGCCATTTCGCAGGTACAAATTTCTTTCCCTGAAAAGGCACTTTTTGCCGTTTTTCTGAGGGTTAACTGTAATTACCTCTGTTGACTGTTTTGACCATAGTATATACACACCCTTCGAGGCGACTCTTTCCTAAATTTGTTTTCTATAGCACCTCGTAAAATAGAAATTTAATTTTTGACCGAGAGAGTATAGGCTTGGGCTGTTGTTAGTTTACGGCCCAAACTCCGCAGTCGTAAGGAATGACACTCGCTTCCCGATGCAGCGGAAAAAAACAGGTAGACTTGTAAAAAAAAAAATATCGAAAGGTTTTATGGACATTTCGCTCGGCTAAATTTTAACAATACTTTCACCTTGTGAGATTCCACGTTAATATTTTTCAATAAAAATTCGATGCTCTTAATAATGCAAAAGGCAATTATGAAAAAGCATACTATAGAAAGTCTCAACATGCGAAGCCATAAATTAATACTTTCTTAGAAAATTCCCATGGTGTAAAGCTAACACTGTAAAAATTATACAAAGTGTATTTTTAGCCTCGAAATTACTGCTATTTTTCCTCCGCGTTATTACACTTATCGCTACCAGTCATACGCGCGAATAATTGTTCAGCGCGGCGCAGTTGCTTCATTAAAATAAGTCATCCGGAATATTGCGGATATAACTAAATTTACGGCCGCTGGCCGTCTGATGGACACATTAATAATTTCTTTATGAAATATTTATTTATACACGCGAGGGACGTTATACTCCGGCCTCGCCGACATAACTCCGCGGCTATGGGCATTTAGAAAATTTTACAGCCCCCGGAGAGATTCTCTTGCATCGGCGATATTTATGAACGATTATATACACTGGGTCCATATTTGCAGTGCGCGTGCGTAAGGCCCGCATGCCGCGGAAAAGTCGACGGTGCTCCCGTAGGATAGGGGGGAATAGCCAATGTAGTCATAATCACTGCGGTATTTTCGCACGCTTCGAGCCTCTGCGCGCTGGTGATTTAACTGACGCACTCACTCACTCTCTCTCTCGTGCTCTTTTTTCTCTCTCTCTCTCTCTCGTGTTCTTCAACGTGTTCCCTCTTCCTGCGTCGTAATAACACGTGACGGGCATGTATACGAGCGCTAGCTTCCAATAATAACGATGAAAATAATTATAACAATAACGGGCGGCGATTACAATATACACGGGCGAGAGTATAGTACTATAGTATACGTCTTCTTGAAATATTATAGCGCGGCGGATGCTCTCACGTCTCACGCGGCAGAGAAAATTGACAAACAAGAAAGCACGCGGCGTATAATACAGTTTGTCCAAGAAGTACTTTTACGTGCCATTGCGGTCCTCGAAAATTACAAGTGTCGGTGTGAGAGACGCTTGTTTTACGCGGCTGCACGCTCTCATTATCGCGCGGCTGATTTCTTTCTCGCACTTGATAGACAGCGCACGAGAGCTCATTACGCAATTACCAAAGTCATTTAGGCCCCTCTACGTGTGTTTTTTTCCTTTTCCTTCGACACGACTAGCTTTTATGCCTTGCGGCGGCGACTATATACGACAGCGCGTGGTCGATGAAGATCTCTCACACTTTTTTTAGTATACTATGCAGCGCGTGCAAGGGAAATTCATCGTAAAAAATTCGGTCGGCGCATTTAGCGTGATTAAAAGTTGAGGCATGTGCATGTATGGATATACGACGTATCTACTGCCGCCGCGGTCTTTGACTGAGCCCTGATACGATTCATTATTATTATTACTCGTAAAAGTGAAATTGACGCGAGCGTTTTATTGGGGGCTCTTAATTATTTACGATTATTATGTTATTGCGTGTAGAGGTGACGATTTTACATTTGTGACACTATTTTTGATTGCTAGAGCTTAATGCCCGATGCTGTTGGATTTTATGCGAGTAGATTAAATGCTGGAATTGATTAGGAATAACGGCATAAATAATTTTTTGGAAATTTTCCGGTATAATCGTGTACAAAATTCCAGCAGTAAATCGTATAATCGTCGTTTAACGACTATAACCAATTATGAAAATGGGAACGTTATTAATAGATTACGAAATATGCAGTAATTGCTTGGCATCAATATTAACGTTTTATAATCTCGGACAATTTTTTTTTACATCTTGTGTGTTTTTCTTGATAAAAATTGATAAGAAATAATTTCAAGGTCATCATAAATTAAAATGTGTATCAGCTAGCGATTAAAATTTACTCGGTAATTTCAATTAATTATAAAGAATATCCTCTTATCACTTTGTTATTTCAATCTCGGTATTTCTAATCTTAATTAATACAACGGAATTTTAACAGAACGGAACATCTCTTATTTATTTTTATCCAAAACTAAATAATATTTGTTGCCATATTAAACAAGTTTTCCAAAAAGTGAAACGACTCGCCCACAGTATACCCACAATATTCCTAATATATAAAATTATCCGCAATAATTCCCGCCAACAATATACCGCGCTAACTGCACCTCCAAATGAATAATAATAACTCGTAATATAACCTGAATAGCTCGGTGGGCAGCCACGCTCTCGCGCCCGAAATATTACAGGCGCACCATAAACCAAATAATCCGGAGCACAGTACTGCGCCGCTGCGCGCCATTTCGGGCGCACCGCATCCTCGAGCAGGAGAAAGAGCCCCAATAAACCGGGGGCGAGCGAGCGATCATCATCATCATCATCATCGGGCAATAATCGACTGCGATTGTTTAAAAACTCGGAAAGTAGATCAAGGAGCAATTTCCGCAGGCCAATCGCCGGACAAAGACGACGACGCTGCGCTGGAACTCTCTTGGTGTAATGGGCCCGATGGGTCATCAATGTCCGGCCCAAGTGCCTCTCTCTGCCTTTGCGCGCGTTGGAGAGAGAGAGAGAAAGGGGCCGTGAGCCCGCCTCGCTTGCGACTCGAAGCCTGATGTTGCCTGGAAGCAAGAGAGAGACGGCGAGAGGACAGGTTCGCACAGATGCGCGGCGGCGGCCATCATGAATGCCCGTAAAATATGTATTCTCTCGGCGTATGCGGAGGAGGGGAGCAACCGTGTATAAGAGAGAAAGAGAGAGAGAGAAAAGGCATCGTACGCGCGGGAAAAACGCCGTGGGTGTCGTGCGAGCGAGAGAAAGAAAGAGATATAAAGATGACGCTCGATATCTCGAGTCTATAGCATCAGCGCGGATATTATAGACGAGGAGAGGAAATTCGAATGAAAAGGCCGAGGGAGAGAGACGGGAAATCGCATGAAGGTTGGCAAAGGAGGTGGGGAGAAGAACGAGGAGTGTTTCGTATACACAGAGGGAGCTGCTGGTGCCGTTTCGATGTGTGTGCCGTATACTCCGCGCTGCTCTTTCAGAAGCAAACGGCCAGCACAGCAGTTCCATCGCCTTGGGAGCGCTGTCGGCTCTCACGCTCTTTATCCCGCAGCTTGTCTTCTTCTTCTTCTTTCTCGTCGACGTCGTCTACCGTCGGATAGCTGATATGCTCTCGCGCTTGTCTATATACGATGCGCGAAAAAAGAGGCCCTCGGTGGATTGCAACGTGGCGGCGAGTGTGTTGAGAGAGATGCTACGTCAGGAGCGCAAATGGCGACTCGTTGGCTGCAAGTGTGCACAATGCGAGACGTTGTTGTTTCGTATCTTTTCGACGCTAGGCTCGAGACGCTTCTTCATTTTCTTTCTCATGTCTATTTTCGTTTCATGGTGGGTGTAATACGGCGAAAATTGTTGTTGTTCTCAAGGCTGAGTGAATACTACAAGGCCGTGTGCGGCGATTGTCGCCTGGGTAATACGCAGACGTCGCACTTTATTCGGGTTGTAAAACGAAAATTAAAATTGGAGAGGGGAGATGGCGATGTGTATGTAACTGTGTTTACTCTTGCGGTGTAAACGCGTAAAGAAATTATACGCGAGAGTGTCGCATTGTTGGCCTTATAGTCCGTTTAGAGATGATGTCTTTTGCTTTTAGCGCCGTGATAAAAGGCATAAAAATAATTTACGATATCAGGCTTTTTATTGGCAAGCTCATACAAATGTGTTATAATGTCAGATTCCCGCTCTCCGGTCACACGTATATATATACGGTATACACATAAACACACGCTCACACTCTATTTTTACAGCGCATTCAGAGGTTGTAAAATTAGCAAACGAGTACGAAACTTAGCGTAAAAAAACGAGCGAACGCGCGTGTGGCATTAAAATCTTTTACTTACTCTTTTATCAGTAGTAAAGAGAATTTATAGCGTTACAAAGTGCTCACACTAGCATTTAAGATGAATTATTAACATATAAGTAAGTTTTATAGCTTCGTAAAAGAAAAAATTAGCGAAATTTAACTTTATAATTAAATGCTGCCCGAGCAATATATATATATGAGCTCGCGCGATCCCTCAGCGTAGTCGTAATATTTTTATAACTGGCGTGGTACACAACAACAACAACAACGAAGACGTCGATGATGCTCGCCTGCTCTCGTTTTACATTAAGAAGTATTTAATGAATAATACAAGTGACATAAGAGACCGAGACCGTAGAATTAGAGCGAATTCGTACAAAAAGAGAGACCGGAGCTGTAGCGCCAAGAGGAAAGAGAGAAAGAAAAGAGTGTGCGAGAGAGACTGAGAAAAAGAGAGACGCAAGTGGCTTCTCAGTTAACTCCGAACGCACAATAAAAAGTAACTTAATCAAGGCGGAGGCTAAAGTTATTGCCCTTAGAACGGCCGAATAAAAATCACCGGCCGAGGGAATCTCTTAAGCCGCGCGAGCGCGCGCGGACGATAATTAAAAGCGTAATGAGAGCCGGCCTTTATCTTTGAGAATATCGTAATCTAAGTAGTAAAAAAGGAGGACACAGCCGCGGAGCAGCTCCGAAAAGCCGAAGCAACACTTTCGCGATTTTACAGCGTCGCGCTGCAATTACATTAGATCTCGACGAGCGTTTCGTGCGCTGTATCCGGTTGTCGTATATGCATATGTATATTTATAAATATATTTGCCTGTGCGTGTGTGTGTGTGTCTGGGTACACAGAATCTCGCGTAGAAAAATTCGCCCGCTCGAAATTTTATGTGTATATACAAGTCGATACCGCGTCCGACCTCCATTTTAACGTTATCCGCTATCTTCCTTATTGCCCGCAGCGGAGGCGCGCGCGATTCGAAGAAGGGATAAGACGATCCTTTCGTGTATCTCTGCGTGTGTGTGTATGTAAGTTTCGTGTGCGTAAGCAAGCGTCACCCCTTTTTGGATTATGCGATTATTTACGATTCACGTGTATCGCGGAAATTACGAGTCAAAGACGTTGGGTTTTACGGCAGTGCGCGACTACTGGCTAAGACGACAGTCTTGTGTGCGTGTGCTGGAGACACCGCGCGAGCAGAGAGAGTTTATCGTCGATTTCTTAATTATTTAATTGTTAATTATTGAACAACGGCCTAGGCTCTTTCGTGTAATTAGATGTTATTAAGAAAATTATTTAAGTGCGGTTAATTAAGATTGTATCGTGAGAAAATTAATTGGTTTAATTTTCGTAAGTCTTCTTTGGGATATGCCGAGCTGAGCTACCGCGCGCTCTGTTAGACCATTTTAATTGATTTTATATTCGTTATTTGATAACATTAAAAGAGGTGAAAAATGAGATTTGAATTCTTAAGTAACTGGTATAATTGCATTTTTTTTAGTGGTAAAGGAGAAGTTTATACAAGGAGTCATACAGCTGGAATGTTCAGCCAAAAAGTCGTACTTTTAAGATTAAAAAAATATTATAATGAAGCGGCGGAGTTTTTCACTGCACAATGTAATCTATACCGAAAGTCCATCACTCTCGAAAGATTTATGGATATTTTAAAAAGGCTGCATTGAATAGTATCTGTTTTTAACTAAAAGTAACAATAAAATAGTTTGTTCAAAATTAATTACGATACCACCAAAACAATATTATTTCAAAATTTATGACTTTTCTTCACTGAGTTTTAAAATCCTTTTGAAAGCCTTAAAAAGTCAATAAAGATATGTAAAACCAGGAGCATAAATTTTGTTCAACCGTATACTTAAAAGTATAAAGAATTGAGAATATTTTGAGATAATAATCTTTTTTGTCATACAATAAAGATACTGCCGTATAGTAATTAACCTAACTGTTTGTAAATTAACATACCGCCTTTATGTGTAGCTAAACATCACGTAGTTAAACATTTTTACGTATATCTGCGCAGCGACTAAATAAATGCTGTCATGCGACATCTATAAATAGTATTCTATTATTACTTTCTTTGTTACCTACTTGTAAAAAATACTAATGAGCCATATCTACGTGTTTTAACTCTTTAAGCTATTATATATTCCCGCAGCGCAATTATTGTAATCTCGTCTTTTGTATAATATTTAAACAAAATAAACGATCATTCCTTCTTTTACACGTATTAGATGCGTCTGAGAATCGCGTACCGAAGAAATGAGATTTGAAGCAGCTGTAGACGACGTGAAATTGCACATGGCCAAATGGATATCTCCAATACTCTTGCAATTTTCTCGAACATTCTTATTCCGACAGTGCACGGCACGTCCTTTAATATCTAAACCAATCTTCCCTACCACCACACGCTATTTTTCCTCCCTTCTTGCGTTTTTCTTCTCATATTTTCTCCTCCCTCGCCTCTTTCTCTTTTTTTTCATTTTATTCCAAATTCTCCTCTGTCTATGAGCCACTTTCTACCGCGTGCAAGTTTTTCGGAATTATATTTTCATTTTATTTTCCCTGCATCTTCACTCACCCTTATACTCTCTTACATAATATTTTTTTCCTGAATTTAAAAAAATTTCCACCAGCGTTTGCAAATTTTCTCATCAAAGCATCAGAGAGGCACGATTCATCGTGCCAGCGCATACATCACTATCGCGTTCCCTCCTCTCGCCATCTTCCATTTCCGTCAAATCGCGCGCATATATATCCCGTCGCCTCTTCTTTTCCTACTTCCGCTGGCCACCTCTCTCTATTCATCGTCACGAGATCGCCACCCTTTCCCATCCGCACACACACACACACAGACACACGTATACATTGAAAGTCCCTTCGAAAACGCGCGGCATTCCACGTTCCTCTCTCTATCTCCCTCTTTCGCTTCGCACGCTCTTCCACTTATAACCGCCCCCGCGCACTGTCCACCCCTTTGCGTCTCCGATAAAGTTCTGGGTTGCGCGTCTCTCTGTCTCTTTCTCTCTATACTACACCCAGGACTGCACTCGCTTTCATAGGATGGTCAGGGGAAACGGTCCATCCCCCGACACCTATACTCTCGTCTTTATTTCCGCCGACGGTATGACCTTCCCTCGGCGCGCCTTTTTCCCCCCTTCCCTCGGCATTCCCCGTCTCCCTCTCGATCCCAACGGCGCGCGTTATGGGTATATACCTTGGGCCCAGAGGACAATGCGAGAGGCAGATGGCATTTTCCAGCTTGATAACGGCGGCATCGAGTTATACCGAGCAAATGCGCACGCGCGCCAGCCAGCGGCTTTTCTCTTTCGCACTACTATTGTGCGCCTGCGTGCGCTCGCGTGTGTGTACGTGTGTTGGAGCTTTTCTTCTGTATATTGCAACGATGGCACGTAGGGTTCGCGGGTAGAAAGAAAGGTGGACGGGCAAGAGAGGAGGACGACGACGGTTTATAACGGCAGTAGGGAGCGATTTAAATCTGTCTGGATGGCTGCCGCTTGCCAAGAGGACCGGAATGGTATTTCGGCATTTTTTAATTATGTCCGATGAGATGTATGTACTACGTTGAAATGCATAGCGTTAAAAGTGAAGATTACTAAAAATTGATCTTTAGGAATAATTGATAAATATATTTATTCTTGTAAAATCAAATGAGAGTATATATAGGGCAATTTGTCCATTCTCGACTAATTCACTTTGGTAAAAGCTGTAAAAGTAACATTTTCACTTATACGTTGCCGCACGGAATTCATTTACAAACCGTTAACAAGTTCGTTCGCATGGTCGCAATGTGATTTCCCTCGGCCGGTCTAGTTCATTATGATCGCGGCCGTAAAAAAATGTAACGCCCATCCATTTAAAATTCCAATCCCTATACATATCTAGGTAATATCGTAAACCCATAATTTACGATTAAATAGCCTTTAGTGCCATTTTTATCGATCAGAAGCGAGCGAGCATAGATGCTTACATAAATGTAAATTGAATATATACCGAAAAGTATAAGTACGCTTGAGATTGCTCCACATTACAGAACGAGCGACGGAATCGAGGCAACTTTTACAACTCGCCGACTTTAATAAACCGTTGCGTCACTTAACGATCTCGCCTGCGTACGCATATACACATATATGTATAAAAAAGCAACACACGGCCCCGTGTACATTATAACCAGTTCCACATAACTTCGACATAACGCCGCCGTATACGTCGCCATTGATTAATTATAAACCCCACTTACTTCAATCACGAGCAAAAATATACCCTCGAACAACTATATACTTCTACGACTACCGCACCGATATCGTCCCTTATGCATTAAGTAACAACTTCGGCACTCATGCAGCTCTCGATACTCCTCCCCCTTAGGTGGCACTCTACACGTGCGTGTGTGTGTGTGTGTGTGTACGTGTGGGCGCGGATGCTTTGCCGAGTTGCCGCGCGAGTGGAACTAATTAAGGATGTCTGGTTTTAATTAAGGCCGAAACGAGCGAAGACGAGAGAGAATCGAATGAGCGCCGCGCGTAGGATAGGACTAACCCATCGAGTGTATAGGAGAATAGTTGAGAAATTCGTTTCGCCTCATCGTTTGGGTATTATTATTTTAAAATCAAAATCGTCCGTTTTCGAAAGCCTTATAGGTATTGCGTACTGGAAAGGGTTGTACTAGGCGTTTAAGTTACGGATATATAGCCGATATGTATAGTTAATTAAATTATATATCTAAATATTAAGAGCGATTTATAAAAAGGTATATAATATACACGTCGATTGGAGATTCTCGTATATATACGCGCAATTATTGACGATGCTCGATATTCGTAAACAGCGTTTCTTCCGATCGAGACAACGTCGATAAAGTCATGTTTATAATTATAAATGATGCCGATAGAGTATGTCACGCACGGTCGTTTCTATTTTAATGAGAGCGCGCGGCTCGCGATCGCGACGTTAATCCACATTAGACGCGCTGTTAACTCCCGCGGCTATGACTCGCGCTGCCGATTTTATCAAGCGCGCACGCAGCATGAGAAAAGCAGTACTTACTACTTTTGAATTTCAAAGTTTCTATATCTCTCTATTTCTTTTTCACCTTCGTCTCCTTCTCGCTCCTATATAGCCTTTCACTTTCCTCCTCCTTCTCTCGCAGCACACAGCTTTAATCCGTCTCTCTTTGTCTCTCGCTCTTACTCTTTCTCTCTCGGAGTCTGCGGCCGGTGTTGCAGCTCGGTAAAATATTCGAAGCGGCCGTGTACAGTCGGCGCCGCGCGCGGCTCCGCCTCACGTTCCGCCATCGCGTTCTCTCCCTCTCGCGCTCTTTCTCTCGAGGCAGTGCGCAATTATCAGGTACTTTAATGCGGTATACTGCGCAGAGCTCGCTCGCCGCAGCTTTGGCAATTTTTCAAACGCCGCTTGCTCGCTCCGCCGCGGATAATTGAGGATTGCGGTGAGCTGCAGCACCGTGGCTTTGCTCCTTTTTCTCCCTCTCCTTGTTCCCCCTCACAGGTACGGGTATACAGCGCTGCGAGAAACTTTTCTTGCTCCACGTGCAATAGACGGGTACACGAGATACTGTATATAGGGGAATAATAATAACAATAATAATGATAATAATAATAACAACGACGATGATAATAATGACAACGAGGACTGCGCGCTACTCGATAAAGACAGCGTAAGTGGCCGGGCGGATACGCCGCGCGCGATCCTTTTATTCGCGTATAATTGCCGACGAGCAACTTTTTACCGGACTTTATTTGGCGTAGAGCGCGCATAAAGAGCCGTGAGAGGGCCATGCAGCTCTCTGCGCCGTTTTTCTTCCACCTCGCCCGCTCTCTCTCTCTCTCTCTCTCTCTCTCTCTCTCTCTCTCTCTC
>UCWB01005133.1:0-10641 GCA_900474355.1 Torymus geranii | reverse complement strand
CCCAGAGATATAACACAGTCCTTGTTAATGTTAATTAAAGAATAACCCGCGCGATCTCTCATTTTCATTTTTTAATAAATCAAGCATTATGGACGGTTTATGTATGTTTGATAATATTTATGAAAGGAAGATATTTTTGGCATTTTGAATTATTTATTTTGTGAAAATCTCAATATGATAGATTTCAAATTGAGTATTGCTATTTTAACATTTGATTTTATAAAAGAATAAAAAAAAAAGGTTTAAAATTACACGCATACGTATGAATTCAATATAGTTTCAACGAGGCAAAAGTCAAAAATTTTAAAAACGAATTTCTAGAGAGTGGACTTCACTTCCACTTTTTAAATTTTCAATCACTGTTCAAAATAAAAATATATTTTTTTTACATTGCTTTTAACGAATCGTGGAAATCAAGCCTTCGATTCCGAAATTTTTTCTGAACAGTGTATACAATAGTCATAAACAAATTATATATTGATGTAGGATCGACTTTTTAATCCTCCCTTAACTAATGCGAAATTGTTGGGCTTCAGGTGCTGGATGCTCGTGAGAACCGCATTCGGGAGCTGCGCAACGACACGCTCTCGCCGTACACGAGCTTGAAATACCTCTACCTGCTGGACAACTTCGTGCAGTTCATCGCGGAGAACGCGTTCGAGCCCACCTACTACCTCGAGGTGCTCGACCTTTCGAAGAACGGCCTGCTCGAGCTGCCCCGCAGCCTCTTCCAGCTGACGGGCCTGCGCAATCTCTATCTGAACGACAACAAGCTGAAGGACTCGGTGTTCAACATCAGCGGCATACGCTCGCCGCTCGCCTGGCTCCATCTCTCCAACAATCGGCTCACCCAGCTGCCGCGGCTCTCACCTCTGGCCACCCTCACCATCCTCAACGTCTCCTACAATGAGATCCACCGCATCTCCACCGAGGACATCGCGCCGCTCTGCTCGCTTCAGGTCCTCGACCTCCGAGGCAACCCCATAGTCTTCGATCAGAGCAACTGCGAGTGCTATGAGTTCCAACAGTGGATCAACTTCAGGAAGATCATGGTGAGTTGGCCGAGAGAGCAAAGCTCTTGCCGATCGCGAGCTTCGGCTTATCTAAAGTAGAACGATCCATATCGCTGTATCTCGAGAGAATATTATTCAACTTTTATATGCAATATCAGGTTCAAAATTACAATCCATTCTCGGCCTAATTTGTAACGTTTTTTAAAATCATAGATAAAATATCAGGGCTGAATGAAAAATTAATTTAATAATGTAAACGATATTTTCTAGGGTTTTTGTTAAAACAATTTCATATTTTAACGTGAGTGAATTGCTGGGGCGGGGTTAACTAGCTGTGCAGACGTTAATAATTTGCTGTCGAAGCTGAATATTTTACTGAGATAACGATAGGTGTATCCATTGACGCAGCAACGATCTTGTCGACGGCAGCTAAAATATTTATGAAGCTCTCATTAAACAAGTGCACATATATATAATATATGTATTACGTAAGCGATATTTGAGACAATGTTTAAAATTAATGCCTCTATATTTCAAAAGTCCATCATTAAGAAATAACTGTACCATTTTACGCAATGAGCACTTCTATATTATGTTGAATACTGTGAAGTTGCGGGCGGTCGATTTTCATTATTTTAATACATCTTATCTTTATGTGCATTATGAAATTAGTGGGAAACTTGGAGATCTGCGAAATGGTGTACTCTAAAAAGATTATGGCTTGGCCGTGTAGGTACCTATCAGTTTATTCGTCGCACAGTTCGTCGCTGTTTCTCTACACGCTATACTTATCATCGCGGCGTAAAATAATACCGAAATACTAAAATATTTTCCTTTTTTTATAATTTGGCAATAATATTTATATAACTTTTCACTTGTATAAAGAATTGATTTTTTTTGTAATTTTTTTTATAAATCAGATTTTTCTTGATTTTATTATTTGTGAACTTCAAAGTTTTTTATTGTTCGTATAATTCTAAATAATACTCTATAAACTTGAAGTTTTGTTCAAACTGATATTTTAGTGAAAATTAGTGAAAATTTGTTGTAATATTTAGAACAATAATAAGGCACTTTCCACGTGGATCGATCGCGAGCTCGCAGGTGAGAAGCGAATCTCTGCTTTATTGTTCAGTATGCTTCGACAGAAGAAAGCGAGCACTGCCTATGATCCCAAAATATATGTTAAAACATATCGATCGGAGTAAATTTTTTCCAATAATTAAGTACATAACGGTTTTGTTTCTATCATAAGAATGTCCGCGGTAATTGTCTTGCATTATTGACTACTGAAACACAGATAATCTTGCTTTTCTGTGGTAAACATAATGAAGAATGATACATATTACAGAGATACCCTTGTCACCATCGAATTCGTCGTCGATCCGACAAGATCCTGGACGGCACGATTCGTCTTTTGTAAACAGATTCTATTGTTTGATTAAATTAAGTAATACAATGAATTGAATAATAATTTCATGTTCTAACATTTGACTGTAATTAAAAATTTTAATTAAAAGTCAAAAAGTGTGAGCTGCTGATATATTTTTCGGGTCAAGCTTACATTACAATCATATCGGCTTTATTCAGATATCCGATAATTATTCCTGTAAATTTTGTGTGAATATGTATCAAAATTGTGTAATTTTACATCGCTTTACCTTTGTAAAAAACATATTCTCCTTTTATTTATAAATTTCGAACACTAAGGAAAAAAGTGAATAGAAGTTTGTAAGTTCAGTTTTTACAAAAGTTATCGCTTTCAGAATATATCTGTTTCTATTAAGCAACGTCCAGTTCCCGAAATCCGTCAAAAAGGCCGATATGAAACGATGAAAAAAACTTCTGAAAAGAGAAGTGTTTCTAAAAAGATTGAATGGAAATTTCACAATTGCAACAAAAGAGTTTACATTCCATTAAAACTCTTACTACTGTTGTACAATATAGATGCGTCCTATAAAATTTCGTAAAGCACATTCATCCAGAATGCAAATTGTACATAAAACTAGAATAAACGTGGGTAATATGAAAATCGATAACGTTTCGCCTGAGTTACGGTCGTCTGAAAATTTTAGTGTATAAGCCTGGAATACTTTATTGAAATGCAGTTTTTACTGAATATTTATTCGAGTTCATGAATTTAAAAATATATTAGTTTGATTACATTTACTATGGCTTCTCTTATAATAAGAGTTTTTTTTTAACTAAAAAATATTGGGATGCATGCACATATTAATTTCTATTCAGTGCGAATTCAGTTATAATTAATACTTATTGTAATAACTTTATATCTATGAATATAATTGAAATTTATATAGTTTTATAGCTTTATAGTGGAAAGTTAATGTTCGAGGCATAAACGGTTCCTTCCGCTAAACTTTCGCTAATTAGTTCCAAACTTTGTATATATATCCTAGTACGCAAGACGTATTAGTTCATGAATCTTCTTTATGCTATTAAATGAAGTTATTAAAAGCCAAATAAACAATGTTCTATCTTCCTTGAAAATAAATAAAATTGTTTTGTACAACACGATGATTATAGACACAACAAAAATTTATTACGATCTGATTTTCATCTTTACAGTTTGAGAGAATAGGATAACAATGATTGATGGAAATAAAACACTTTTTAAATATAATATCCAATTTTATCATATCAGCACCAAAATTTGCTCGTCAAATCTGAAAAAGTCATTATATTTCGATGATTTTTATCAATTATATTAATAATCAACTTAAATACATTTTTATAAATTTTCTAATACTTTTCTGAAACGTATCAATAAGTCATCGAAAATATTACTTAATATTTTTTCCCATATATTCTTCGAAAACTTCTGCCGACCGCTGCTAAACTTGCTCGAGCAGGAAAAAACTTCCGGACAATTTCCCGCCTGCCATCAATCAAAAGCTCACCAGCCACCCTCCATATATCTCTAGAAAAAAGAAACTAATTTCCACCCTCTCGGCTTTTTTTCAGCTAAAGTACCAGCTGGAATGTCCGGAGAGCCGTCGCGAGCGTTGCAAGACGATCGAGTTCACGAATCGCACGATGAGCCTATACAGCGGCTGCGTGACGAATCTCCGCGATCGTGCGGAGGCTCGCCAGGCGCGCAGCACCTGGATCTGGATCGCGTCCTGCATCGGCGCCTTCGTCGGTTGCATCTTCATCGCCCTCTGCTGTATGCACAAGCGCAACCGCAACAAGCGCCAGCGACTCAAGGAGCAGGAGATACACGCCTCGTCGGCCAACAACGCTAACACCGAGACACTACTCAACAAAGAGGTCAACAATCACGAGCAGTCGTAGAGAGAGAAAGAGAGTGAGTGAGAGGGGAGAGAGCAAGTGAGAGCGTAAGAGCGCCATGCTAATACTGCCCCGCACGTGGAAGTTTTGAAAATGCATTTGGTTCGAAGCTCCCGATTGCCAAGAGGTTCCTATTGGGTGTTTATCCTGTGCTTGAAATTTTTTTCAAGCTGATTGACGACGCGCGATGGAGTGCTCTATATACGGTTATAGAAAACTCGTCAAATTTAATTGCCTCGCGAGGTGATTTCTTTCAAATTTTTCAGATTTTTCGCACGTGTTTAAACGTGCAATTTGCTAAAATGCAAATATTTTTAAATATTTTACTCGAAATATTAAAAATCTATTGTCTTTCGAATCACTCATTTTTTCACTGATACATTCAAACGTTTGTAAGTTAAACGATATTTTGGAATTAAAGGCGTTACAAGACTTTTAAAGCTATACTAAAGTTGAAGCATGAATATATTTATGAATAACTTAATAGCCATAAGTTTAAAAAAAGAGATTAAGCAGGTGAATGCATTTTCAAAAGTTTCATATAAAAATGAATCTTGAAACAGTTGGAGTTTCTTGTTTATTAAGAAAATTCTATTGTTCAGCCGAGAAAAAAATTATATACAAGTTATATACATAACTTATAATATTATTACGTAATTGTATGATCCAATACAGTTATAAGCCACACATGTATTTTTTGAGATTATAACCATACTGAATATTTATTTGGATGTTTTTTAAACAGTTTTATTTTATATGGTTATATATTCTGATTTTACATAATCTATATTTTAGTAATTTAGTAAAATCTATATATAATTGTATATACAATAGATATCTAATTATAAACGTATAATTTTTTTCACGGAATGCACTGACAAGTAAATTTGTATTCTGATCGCCCTACGAGTATGTACCAAGTTCAAAACTAAAATTTGTTGAAACTGTTTTTGCGAAATATTATGAGAATTTTAATGATAAGTATAGTCATATGTAAATTGTATCCATAAATAATTATATAATTTAGGGTCTATCAAGAAATTTCCAAAACATTATAAAACGTTCGAAATAAAGCCATTAATTCCCATGCGAATTTCCAAAGTGCGTTTTTATGTCAAAATTCGAAACATTTTTCAACGAATTCATCGTTTTATACGAGGCGCCAATATATAAAATTATTGCCTAAGAAATTTTCACTCTTTGTATTTCAATTTATACAAAAAATATGCGACTCGCTGCGAAATTGACGATTCTTCGATAAGAACGACGCGTTCCGTAAGATAAATGAAAAAATGTGTTCTTAGATACTACTTAAAAAAAAGAACAATTAGCGAATCCTAAGCGACGTTTTTTTCTTAGCACGAACGAGAACTGAACTGATTGAAGCTATAAGGACTCTCTGTGATCCATAAGCGAACCATGTTTTTTTATGTACGCGCTATTTATTCGACTATTGGGTAATATCCAGTAAACAAAAACGACAATATCGATATACGACAGCGAAAAGCACTAAAAAGGCTCCTCTTATTATTCTCTCGCATATCAGAGATACAGACTCAACATATCCCGAATAAATAAACGTTTTTATTACGATATATGATACGAAAATACATATATAAATAATGATATATATTATATTCAAAAGTATATAAAGTAAGCATTATATTTGCTGTTAAGAATATAAGATACTTAAAGATAAAGACGAAATGAAATGAAAATTTATTATATAAAATATTAAAGCTCATTTTACGGAAATATAGAATTTAACGAAGACGAATGAAGCTGTCAGTGTATGATTCATTCGGATCTTTATAAAATATAGATGGATATATCTTGTGAATGCTTGTTGTTTCGAGTTTAAAGCGATAGGCAGGAGAATAACTGCACGAGTTTGTTTTCGTTTACTGGATAAAACTGGCGACTCTCTACTTATTATACGTTCGATAAAGCAAAAAACGAAACTTTGTAATCAAAAAACTATGAAAAAGATGTGGAATGAGAGAAAAAAAATCCGGAAAAACTTTGGAAAATGCAAGTTTGAAAGCCATTTTTTGCGTCGTCGGCAACGATGACTTTTTTGAGACTATTCATGTTATTTTTTATACAGAATAAGCGAGATTTCATCGCATAATAGTCATTAGTATGTAAGGTCTTGTCCGTCATTTCAATGTGTATAAAATATATATAGGTTTAAGCGAAGAGTTATTTAACGAGATGATAACACACTAGCCTTATTAATTTATAATTGTATTTTTAGAGAAAATATTTTGATAGTTGCAGCAATGTCTTGAGCAGCTTTGAAGAACCATTGCCGTAACTGTCTTATTTTTTATGTACTTATATGTTCATCTTTTTTGCATACAAATCGTAATCGATGAATTCCATATGCCAACGCTTCGTTTCTTTTTTCTACTTGTAAAAAATACCTATTCAACAATTTGTCGAGTCTAACTGTAATAATGTGTCCAGATCGATTCAACTTTTATTTATTACTTTAATTTCGTATTATTACTTGTATGGTACGCATCATCGTTGTATAGCTAACATAAACGAATTATCAAGTACTTTAATCGTAGTTTTTGTTAAATAATGACAATTTAGGAAAACTTCATGTTTTATTAAAACAGTAATTTCTAAACCATTAAGTTACGTTAGCATATCAGTAAATAGTGATTTAACAACTTATGTAATTTATTCAAATTATTGTTTTATTGTAGTTGTATTTGTTAATTTATGTTCGATAGTGTACATATATTTTGTCTAAAACCTAATACCATTTTTGTATGTTTAGTACGCAAATCATTAAAAGTAGGTATTTTAACTTTTAATTTTTATAACGCTATCATCAATTTAACATCTGGTTGAATCGAGCTGTAACAATGTACGAAAATGTATGTACTTACATTATGATAGTACATATATATACAATACTGTTTATTGCTCTATAATATGAAAATACATTGAAATTTTAATAATTTGATTATTATGAATATAATAAAAATATTTGTATGTACATAAGAATTGACATAATTTATAATTTAATATCCACATAAAATTTCTATGAGCTTTATTGTGGAATCATTACTAATTTCCTTTAACGTTGTCTAAAGTACAGAAGGCATTTAAGAAATTCTATATTCTTATTCTTATTATGTATCAGTCCTGTATTTTATAAAAACGGTTAAAACTAACATCTAACAAAATAGAAAATATTTATGGAAATTATGATATTTTACAATGAATATAATACAAGTACACGCTTTATGGAAACATGTGTTGTAAATGCTAAAACTTGAAGTTAACTATAGCATATTTTTAAAAACTGTTTCTTATCCTCGCGTCACATTTCATGTCTTTGTATTACCCAGAAAAAGTACTACATAAATAGCTTAAATATGAGTATGTACACGTTATTCGTTTCTAAATCTTAAAGGGATATAATCATATATATATTTTGTATTTTATTTTGCAGCTAAGTATCTGAAGTCGTCATTGCGAGTACGTACTATTTAATAAATTATTTCTAAACATATGCTTGCCTACGCGATCTTCAGAGCGTCCGTTTACACAAACTATATCCAAAAATATTTTAAAACAATTATATCGTCTTAAGATTTTTGTGTTGAAAATAAAAAATGGCAATATTTTACATCCCCTTAAGAAATAAATTTTCAGTTAATATCGATTTATATATTTATAAAAAATGTTTATAATGAACTTTTTTATCCAACGTTCGTAAACTTTATTCGCTTATAAAGTGTATAAACATTATGCAAAACAAACATCTTTTATAAATCTTTTTGTACCATTGAAAAATTTTAAATCACATTAGATCTACTTTCGGAAATTAGATTTTTTTGTCCTCAGGTCGGAATAGTATATTACTAGGGGGGTAAAGAGTTGATAGGCCCAGAGCACGTGTAAATTGACGAGGCAATTTACACGTGCTCTGGAATGGCTCTCTTTATCCCCGTCTTGCGTATACTATTTTTCACCATATCCGGACCGAAAATACCACATTCATGTTTTCGGTCAGGGTATGGTGAAAAATGAATGTTTGCGTCCTATATAGAGGCCGCAAAATACTAAATGTAAAGCAATGTAATACATTTAGTATTTCGCGACTTCTATATGGGACGCGAAAATTCATTTTGCGGCCGTCGGACAAAAAAATAGTATATGCTACCACGGACGCATATGTGTATTATTCTTTGAGAGTGCCAGCTTTGGGTCCGAGCGTAGCGATTTTGCGTCCTTGGTGCATAATGTACTATTTTTTAAAGAAATTTACTTTTCATTGTCAAATTTCGAGTATTAAATTGTTTACTAAGTTTTACGTAAATTTGAATAAAACTAATTTATGATAAAATCGCGACAGATTCTTAACAACAGAAGCGTTTTCCGGGTCATCTGAAAATACCCCTACAAGCTTAAGTAAAAAAAAAAAAAAAAATGAAAATAAAAAATTAAATTAAGATGATTCATTTGCACTATCTACATTAATGTTATGATAGAAGTTCGTTATTGTAGGTACAAAAAACGGTGAACCCTTTGGAGTTTTTCTAATTTCTCTAGACCTCGATCTTTTTGTCCTACTAGTAGGTGTTTTACGGTTCTTCGGACTCGGTGAGTCTTCAGCAAGTTTGCTGTTAATCTTCAACTCAGCAGTTTTTCGCTTCCGTATTTTCGTAAGCCAGTCTACATTTTCCTTTAATTTTTGGGGCGAGTTGGCAAGATGAGGCGCTGTTCCGTCAATGACAAAGTTCGGTAATCCGGAAGTTGGCGAGAACAAACCTGTTGTTGGAATGCGCTCGCTTGAGCAGCTTGGCATCGCGTCGTTGGAATCGCAGTCGCTGCTTTTACCCGGACTACTTTCTATTACTGCTATTGGCTTCTCTTGACGACTGCTGACGCCGAAGTGTAACTTTCTTGCAGCACGGCTGTCTAGACTTGATCGTCTGGGAGAGGGGTGGATAATAGAGTGGTTCTCGAGACATGGGCGTTTAGGGGATGATTCAAGAGTTTCTTGAATTGGAGAGAGAATGGATTTAAGTTTCTCTGCCGATTGAAGATCAGTATTAGATATTTGTGAGTAAGACCTTTTAGATGTGCTGCTGTTGCTAAGGCACGAGTCTGTTGACATTGATCGCGGGGTGCTTGATACTGACAGGCAGCCTGGAAAATAAAATGAAACGTTTTTCATAAAAGAAAATTTGAATATTATGTGTAATTTTCTATCATTAAATATATTCTTGGGATCAAACAGTTAATTAGATAATAGTATGCTACTTTTATTACACTTACTCGGTGATACATTTACTGGACGTTGATAGCGTTCTGCATATCCAAAAACATTCAAATTTGTATCGTCATCATCTGTTTCTGGCCTAATTCGCCATATCCTATGATAACAATCATCTGAACATGTAACGATCTGAAATAAAAAGTCTGGTGTTAAATAAATTCCAAGTATACTTCATCATTTAGTATTATTAATATTGTTTTAAATATTTATGTTTAACCATGATTAAAAACTTAATTTATGAAAAATTAGTTAAGAAACTGAGAAGCGGTCGTGCCTAATTAACAAGAACTAGCAACTGAAATAGTATATTACACACCTAGGGAGCAAAAGTAAAGAATATCCCAGATCGCATCTAAATTATCACCCGAGCCGAAGGCGAGGGTGACAAACATGCGATCTGAGGCATTCTTTATTTGCTCCCATGGTCAGTATACGATTTTTTTGTCTAGTGACGCCGAAAATACAATATTCGCGATTGGACGCCGGGAGCGAAAGTGGTACTTTCGGCCCACTAGGCAAAAAAATGGTTTAGCTTAATTTTTTTTATAATTTACCTTTGATTCACCAACACCACACCAAGCAATGCAAGTTACTTCATCTCTATGTCCAGAAAGTTTAATTAATGGTGTCCCAGGACTATTTGTTCGCCAAATATAAGCTGTTTCATCATTGGAACCACTAACAAGATACTTTCCATCAGGACTTATACATGCTTTAACGAAGAATGATAATACTTTATCATCTGATCCATGTCCATAATACTCTGCAACTGTTTACAAAAATTGATGTAATAAAAGCTTAGTATTTTAATGTTTATTTTACTGAGATTATAACTTGAATGATTTTTAAATACCTGGATTTGGGTTGTAAGATGATATATTATATGCATAAATTTTTTTATCTACACAGCTTGCATACAAAGTAACACCTGCTGGGCTAACCAGCAACGATGTAAAACCATTATAAGTATTACTTTTTCCTCCATAATTCATAACATGTTTAGCTATAGGCTCT
>UCWB01005132.1:0-10640 GCA_900474355.1 Torymus geranii | reverse complement strand
TATTAATGCTAATTAAATTAAGTTAAGCATATTAATAAATAATTTTTTATTTTTGAAATTTTAACGGCTGTTTTTATAATTTGACTGTTAATAATAAAAATTTGATTAAATTCTTGTTCAAATACAATATTTTCATCATACCTAATGAAAATGTAACGATTAAAATTTTTTAATAACTAATTATTCATAAATAATTGTTGCATTCAGGTTCACCCAAGCAGGGAACTCGTCGCCTCTGGTCAGCGGGCTGGTAGACACAGAAAGGCTCAGCCGCACGTAAGAATTTGGTCCACTGAAACGCTTCTCACACTATACGTTTTTGGTATGACGGAGTTCCAGATGGGAGTCTCGGCGTTGGCTTTTTCCCAATTGGTGATTATTTAATTTAAAAATATAATATTATTATTAAAATAAACGATACGAATAAAAATATAAACCGTAAACTTGTTCACTTTGCTCCAGAATGGCGGAAGTTACGTTCTTGTCGTAGATGCTGGCAGAGAAGCTATTCTCTCCGTTTGGCAGTGGCAATGGGGACACTTACTTGGCAAAGTTGCTGTAAGTAACCTTCACGTTCCCTATACATCACTTCCTTATACAAACATGTATATATTAATTATGATATATTCAGACTCTTCAAGAGGACTTGACCGGCGCGGCTTTTCACCCACTGGACGACAATCTTCTCATCACACACGGCAAGGGCCACTTGACCTTCTGGAACCGCAGAAAAGACGGTTTCTTCGAACGAACCGACATTATCAAACCCGTATGTCATACTACTACAAAAAAAAAATTATTATTACTATTTTCTCGTATACTTCAACAATGATTTCACACGCAGCCATCGAGAACACACGTGACGAGCATTCAGTTCGAGCAGGACGGCGACGTGGTGACGGCCGACAGCGACGGTTTCATCACCGTGTACTCGGTAGACGCGGACGGCGCCTACTTCATCAGGATGGAGTTCGAGGCCCACAACAAGGGTATCAGTTCGCTGGTGATGCTGTCCGAGGGTACGCTGCTCTCAGGTGGTGAGAAGGACAGGAAGATTGCCGCCTGGGATTCGCTGCAGAATTACAAGCGTATCACGGACACGAAGGTATATATAAAAGAGAAAAAAAAACACAGCGTATCAAAATTCAACGGGTTCATCACTGACAATGTATAAGCTTTTTTTATACCCTTCAGGTCCTATTAAAAAAATGATAATTTTTTATATTTTACAAATTAAAAAAATTTCGGGTTCGGATCCTATTGAATATACATATTGCTGCTAGTATCACATAAAATAATAAGAAAATCGTGATTTATAAGATAGCCATTAAGTGAGAAATATCGCCCGACGACACGAGTCAAATATGAAAAAATTCACGACTCGTTTTTAACTCGTGCTGTATGTCAACCTGTTAAGAGAAAAAATGCAATATGAAAGTTATACATATTTTATTTATTTGTTTATTAATATTTTTCATTTAGAAATAATGTTACTTCTATATAATGCTTCTTTTGAATATTCAGGATAAAATTGCAAAATTTAAGTTCTAACATTATTTTATATTCTTTATCACATTTTCTTTCTAATATTGCTCTCCGCAACACACAGTGACGCGAAATATAACAACAGCTTTACAAAGGGTCCGAAAATCAGTTCACTCACGGCCAATATATTACAACAGCTCTGTCCTAATTAATTCTCCCTGTAATAAAATCGATTTCATACATAGCTGCCAGAATCGGCGGGCGGCGTGCGCAGCATCTACCCCCAGCGGCCAGGCCGCAACGACGGCAACATCTACGTTGGCACGACGCGCAACAACATCCTCGAGGGCTCGCTACAACGACGCTTCAACCAGGTCGTCTTTGGCCACGGCCGGCAGCTCTGGGGCCTCGCTGTGCATCCGGACGACGAGGTGTTCGCCACCGCTGGCCACGACAAGAACATCGCGCTCTGGAGGCGGCACAAGCTGCTTTGGACCACGCAGGTTTGTTATATATTCGCGTTCGAAAATTTCTTTTTGTTTTAATTCGTTTTATTAAAAATTACGAAGCGATATGTTTACTTCGTGTATGTATACAATTATCGGTTAGATCGTATTTTTGTTTCTTTTTTTGTCTATAAATAATTGTATCTGGGGTGTTGATTGAGATTTTGAAAATACTTTGAAAACAAACCAACAGTAAAATTTTAATGAATTTCATCCTTTTCAGGTTGGATTCGAATGCATCTGTATCGCCTTCCATCCGTTCGGCGTGTCACTTGCCGCCGGATCCTCGGAGGGTCACCTCTTGGTCCTCGCCGCGGACACGGGCGCAGCTGTGGCTACCCTCCGAGTCTGTGGCTCGCCGCTCTCCTGTATCGCCTACAATCCTAGTAAGACTCGAACATGATTGACTCTATTCTTATATAAGCATAACTGAATAAACAATATAAAAAATTGCATTTTTTAGCTGGTGAAATGTTGGCGATGGGCTCGCAAAACGGCAGCATTTACCTGTTCCGAGTGTCGAGAGACGGCTTCTCGTACAAGAAGAGCAACAAAATACGCGGGACGCAGCCACTGGTACAGCTCGACTGGAGCTCCGACAGTCGCTTCCTGCAGACTGTCACTCAGGATTACGATCTTGTGTTTTGTAAGTTTATTTATTTAAGTGTAAATACGATACATATATGTGGATGTATAATAATGTAATCATATTTGTGATTGGCTTCTCAACAGGGGATGTTAAGGCTTTGTCTTCGGAGAAGAGTCCGCTGATCATGAAAGACGTGAAATGGTATACGCACAACTGTACTGTGGGATATCTAGTGTCTGGTAAGAATTATTGCACGACAAAATGTTCTATATTTGATATTAAAAATTTTTTTTATTAATATTTTTTACAATATCGTAATCTATATAATGAGTATGAAATAAATCTTTCAATAAATTACTCGATTAATAACGAAACTTTTGTATATATACAGTATTCTACAAAAAGTCTTAAAATTTAAATATTACGAAATATCTTTTTTATCGCTAATTTACATTTTATTATGTATATATATATGTATATTTCAAAATTACAAATATCTTAAAATTTAAAAATAGTCAATTTTCGCTTTGCGTATAACCTTTAGACTACCTTTGTTTCTCTTTTTATTGAGATAACATAATTTTTTCCAAAAACTTATGTATATAAGTAACATACGCGGTACCATGTACAACTTTTCAAGTTTTGTATTTTTTTTACGGCAGTCTAAAGGTTAATTAAAAAATTATTATATCTTTACAGTCACTCTCTCTTGCGATCAATTTTAATCTCTTTTCTATGTAAAATTCATACAACGCAATAACAACCGACGAACGAATAGCAAAACAATATTTGAATGTATAAAATCCATTTTAAAAATGTTTTGATTTTTTCTTCCTTGCTTCATATAGTACGCTACAATAACAATTCCTCTAAAATGAAGAAAATGTATACTTATAACGATATTAAACTAACGCAGGTATGTGGAACAACCGTTACTACCCGTTGACGACGGTGGTGACGACGTCGAGTCGCTCGGCGGCCCACGACATGCTGATAAGCGGCGACGCGGAAGGCTACTTGCGTCTCTTCCGGTACCCCTGCACCAGCGCCAAGTCCGAGTACGTTGAGGAGAAGGTCTACAGTTCGCTGCTCGCATGCGCCCGGTTCCTCTACAACGACCAGAACGTCGTGACCGTAGGCGGCACCGACGCCGCCCTCATGCTCTGGGAGCTTGTCGACGAATAGTCGGAGGCCAGCCCGCCGCCCGGCGGCTACGCGTCGCCCGTTTACATTCGCGCCGGTTGAACGTTTCTTTCTTTACTTCGTTTGATACACGATGTGTATGTGTGGGCAGGTTGATGGGTTCAGTGCCTGAGGATTTTGGGTGTACACTGAAAATTTCAGCGTATACTTTTATGATATTCGGGTCGAAATTGGAAAGTTATAACGTTGTTTTGGCTTGAGTATATAAATGTTTTTTCCTCGCGTTATAAGTACACTCGTTTGAAATGGAGAAGAAAAAGTTTATCTTTAGATGTATATGTCATTATTGTATCGTAAAATTAATGTATTAATCGAGAAGATCCTAACACGGCAACGATGGATCGCTCACAAAATTGCTTTCGAACTTTAGTATATACCGCTTGTTATAATTATATGAAACGCGACATGATCTAATCATTCGCTATATGTTTACGGAGCGATTTGCCGTTATTTATTATTAATCTTGATTAAAAAAAATAAATAAGTAAATGTAACGATTATTATATATGTATACTTTGGCAAACGGTCGAGATGGCAAAAGTGACCTTATTAGGCATTGTATACGTAATATCGGAAAAAAATAATGCGGCGTATATAAAGCATCACTATTAGTGTTCTAAAGTGTATTGAGTATAATGATAAATATGAATTTCTTCCTATAACCGAAAAAATATATATAAAAATGATTACTACTTAGTCATAAGATCTAAGTGAAAAAATTGTCAATTGCAACGATGGTTGCAATCACCTCTTAGCACTGAATCCATCAAGAGTAAAAGAAATTAAAACAAAAAGATATTTTCAACAGTTTCACGGGGGAAAAAAAAGATAAAAAATAATTAAAAAAAAAACTTAAAATATTTGTGTACTTGTATAGAAACCAAGTACTTTAACACTGCTCACAAAAAACAAAAGGAAACGTTTATACTCCACGCGTGAATATATAAATATACATTTTTCGAACGCGCGTGTATACCGGTTGGCCTCCCACGATCTTGTTTTTTTGTTTTTTTTTGTCTTGCGTGCGACTACTCCGCCCCACCGACTCCTGCCATCGTTCGTCTGCCACACACCGAAGAGAAAGAAAAAGAGAGAGATATATTTACGTACGTACGTAAGCGCGGGAACTCCGAACGACACCGCGACCACGATATATAAAATATAAAAAAAAAGAAAAAAAAAACAGAATCAATGTATATGTATACGTGTGCACGCACATACATACCAAGAAAACACACACAAAAAATTTGTATATCAAAAGAGGCGCGCGCGTTGTTCTTTATCGCACTCTCGCTGTTGTTCGAAGTCCCACGCGGGGATCATGTATTGGCCTTCGAGTATATATATTATATAATACTATCTATGATACCCACACATGATGATGATGATGATGATGAGGATGATGATATTTTGCAAAGGAGGCACGCAAACAAGGTCACCCTAATGTCTGGCTGCGAAATCGGCGCGGAATAAGCGGCGACAAGTTTCTTTTTGCCGAGAGGGGGACCGAAGAAGTCCGCGCGCGGGGTTTTTGGATTTTGTGCGGAAAGCAATTTTTTGGACCGAACGGTACCTAAATATAGAGATTTGTTCTTTTGAGGGAGGTGATGAGAAACGGTGGGATGTTTGAGGCATACTTGTAATCGAGAGCAAACGAATTTAGTAATGTTTTTAGCGTTGGGATTTAGGGGAGTAAAGTTTAAAAGTTTTTGCTAAATTTTATAATTGATAGAGTAAAAGTGTAACGTCATTACAAAATGAAAAGTTTAATTTTATTGTGTATACGATCGATTTACATGATGCGATTGTAATCGCCATGTTTTTCTCGATTCAACCGAAGCTATTTCTGATTTTACAAGGTTTAAAGCTTGAAATTTTACTTTATTGGCTTTTGAATTAATTCATGTATACGAGAAGAAGTGAATGTTTTCGAAAATTGAAGAAAAAAAAACTAGTCATATACGCCATGAATTTTCATCTATTTCATGGGCACAATTTAGATGAAAAAAAAAATTAAAAAAAAAAACAATTTAAAGTAAATTTAAGAGTTTTTGAAATACTTACACAAATGAACTACATATAAATTTATTGATGATATATATTTACATAAATACTTAACTAAAAAATATTCAAAATCACAAATGCAAAAATTCATGAGTATTTAAAACAAAATTAAATAAATTATAATCATGTTACAATATAATTTGCAAGTTAAAAATAAATTAATGTACAGAAAATGAATTAAGAATTATATCAAATTTAACTTGTTTTAAACAATGAAAAACAGAAAACTTATAACGATATAGATTAGTTATACTTTTTCTACTGCATAGTATTTTATTCGTGTGAAGAAGAGTTTTTTTCAAAATATCATTGAATATTTTTCAGCTAAGCTAGACTTATAACGAGTTGATAAAAACTTTAATTTAAAATCTAATTAATAACGAAAAAAACTCTTTAATAACTATTGTCGTATCTATGCAATAATTTTAAGCATAAAACTAAAAAAAAATGTGCAAGAAAACTTAACCATTTGAAATTATACATGCTGTATACAAAATCGTGTTTTTTGTAAACTTACAATGCAATTTTGAACTAAAAACTGACGACTATGATGTGTCATAGATGTCAGTGTTTTAATATCGTATATTATGATATTCATAACACATGATTCAAATGAGAATCATACACATTATAAAACTACGAAGTGTTGCAATTATAGTATTTACAACAGGATAATTATATAATTTCATGAATATGCAATTTATGTAAGACTTGCGGTTACCTGTAGACACGTATACTTTTTCCGAGCATAATGATAAAGGAAAAGCGGTTAACTGATTTTCAAAGATATTAGGGTGACTTTGCCTCTCGTGAAGTAAGAAAAAATAAATGATAAATTACATATTTGAACGCGAGGCGCTGGCGCCTCGCTTTGTTAGTAACGTAAGCATATTGATACTAGCCTTGAAAATTAGCATAATACTCTCGTTAGTCGTACAGACTACAGCAGTACAACAATTTCGCCCGCGCTCTTCATCACTCATTTTTTTGGAGAGATAGAGAACAGGAATGAGTTTCGATAAAACGCAATAACTATTTATAATTTTTTTATTCAATATTTATAATTAGTTAAATTAATAATTTTATAAATACACGTTCTCTACATACTTATTCTAGCAGTTGAGAAATTGATTAATATGTAACCAATTTTTCTTTTTTTTCATTTATACACGTTATGAAGCCAATTTTACAAAGCAGCAATGTATAATCATAATTTTTCGTAATTTATTGCTACAAATTATTATACGCTTATCGGTTTTCAAACTATGCAACTCAATCCTGTTCTTTCACGAACGCACACATTCTTCAGACGTAGAAGTGTACAAGCTGTTGCAGGTCAACGCAAGTAGCCCATAAAAGAAACAAAATTTCACTGTCGCAATGACACATAAAACCGTCACATACATACAAGACTTCAACGATGCACCACCATGAATTATAAAAGAAAAATTATATAAACAAATAAAAATAGAGAATAGTAGAAATGGCAGCCAGACTCTTTGTCCACGAGGAATGTTTCAATTCTTGCAAAAATAAAGCAAATTACGAAGGATACAAAAAATATGAAGAGTGGTTGTTGTTGTTGTTGTTGCTGCGTGTATGAAAGAATGAAAAAAAAAACCAAACCGCCATGTATGAGTGTTATCAGAACAATCGCTTCTTTACTCTTTCTATTTATTATTCGCTGTTTTACAGTGCAACTATGGTAGTAATTACTATACGCTAATATCTTCTCTCCTGCCTTAACTTGTCTCTCTCTCTATATATATAATATATTGAACATGAAAAAAAGCGCGCGGCCGGAGTCGCGGCCATTTCCGAGACCGCAATGCCGACTGCGCGAGCGCGTTTTAAAAGTTCGGGTGGTCGATGATCGTATCGCGAAAAAAGGGGGCCTAAAAATTACTCTCAATTACAATCTAACGTTTCTTATTCAATTACTTTTTTCTGCTGTCTTGCCATGCTTCTTTTTTTACAAATAACAAATTTTTCTAAGTTGCTCAATCATCGTCCTCCTCCTTTCCTGCTCCGATAATGACACGCTTCGGGAAAAAATTCAAAGTTCCGTTCGCGTCTCACGTTGGATGCACAACACCTTTACAGCTCCAGACTTGAAAGACTCGTGAGTGTGTGTTTGTATTTTCTTGTCTTTTATTATTTTCTTAACTCGATCGAATTGTGTGAACGGGCATTTTGGTGGTTCCACTTTGGCCGACACGAGTATGTATGCTTCACTCTACTCTGTCGTTCACGTGTTGTCGTTCTGCGTCTCCGGCCTCTGCTGCTGCTGATTTGTCTCCATCAACTTGACGCTCTCGTCGGCAATCTTCTCAGGCTGATCAGAATTGATCTTCTGGGGATGCTCGGATCCAAGATCCTCCGACTGCCGCTGCTTCTCCTCCTCCGAACTGTTGAGCTGATTGTGCTCGATACTGACGTCGAGATAGCACATCTTTTCTGGGTCGGGCGGTGGCATGCTGTCGACGTTGTGCTGCGGTGTGTCGGCCGTATAACACGGAGTTGCACTCGGCGCGTAAACATTCTCCAGCTGCTCGTATTGACTTAGGGACGGCGAGCTGCGCTGGCTCACCGGCTTGTTACCAATAATGTTCCTGTAAACAACATGGAAAGATTTAATAAAACTCGTTTTTGCATATGTAACTCGGAATAATGATTGTTATGTAATTTATGGAAATTTTCAAATTTTCTTCGGTCTTTGGCAATTTCATTTGATGTCATATTTAACGTTTTGTCATGAAATATTTTATTGCTTTGACCGTTAAAAACTAAATTTACATTTTTTAAAGTGTGTAATACAAACAAGAAAATTATGAAATATCATAAATAAGAAACTCGTAAAAGTTATATAAATAGATAATTTCAATAAATTTTGAACTCAATAAACAAAGCAAGTGGATTTTAAGTTGTATTACGTCATCGTTTGATTCAATACTTCTTAATATAATTCAATATAATGTGCAGTAATAAAATAAAATTATCTCTCCATCAAAATCCAAGATGCAACTTTAAGTTGATTTATTATATTAGATTACTATAATTTACTGAAATAATAAATTTTAAAAAAACTACAAACTTTCTAATAAAATTAACAACCTATTCCCTTATTAATCTTCATATAAAAGGAGATGATCTAAAATATGGAGCATCATAAAAAGTCGGTTACTATCTATGTAGCTATACAAAAGCGCCACACTGACGTCATTTTGAATTTATTTAAAAGCGAATCTCAAAATTAGATACGATAAAAAGTACGTGGACAGCTATTCAAACGACCTCAATAGCCCAACTAACCAAGGACTCCGTGACTTCTGTGACTTCGAAGGGAACAGCTCCATCTCGTATTCCCATCTGTTGTGTTGTATCTGCTCCCAACTCTGTCTGCGCTCGTTTCGCTCTAACGTTGCCCATGCTTCATCGCCCAACGCTGGTTCTACCGTCTTCGACTCGCTCTTCGTTGTCACTGCCTCCACCACCGTAGGTGTTGTAGCTACAGCTGCCGTTGCTGGTGATGAGCTCGGCACGAGACTTGCCTTTGTGTACAGATAGAGCGGCCTCTGGAAGCCCTTCGAGTGGTGCGGCGGCACCGAGATCACCTCGCACTTGCGAAAGCCGACCTCGGCTGAGAGCAGGTACTGCGTGAACTTTTGCGGGAAGAACTCGATGCTCTGGTAGTTCTTGTAGATTTTTTCCTGGAATGGATAGGTTTATTAGGGTTTCGGCTATTTTAAGAAGACACGGAACTATTTTTAACTGTGTATACTTTAACAAGTTAATATATTCTGTATTTTTTTCGTTTAACACTTTGATTAGTTTAAAAATTATCTTTACAAAATTTTAATTACAGATGAATTGGTATGCTATCGTTTATAGTGTATCATGTATTATTATTCTAGTTAATTTATATAAGGCGCGGCTGTTTTTTAAAGTCTGTTGTAAATTTATGTAATATAATTATTACATCCTTTTCATCACAGTATAAAATATTTAAACATGAATTGAAGCAAACTTTGTTACTGAGTAAAATATGGTGTGATTATTATAAGGCCTGATTATCCGTTATTTTGATTAATTTTTTTTTTATTGGCATTAGCTTTATCTATGTTGTTTTCTAATGGCCTTATCAGTATAATCAATAAGTACTTACGTATTTTTATAACTTTGAAGACTCATAATTATTTTAGGATTTACTTTTTTTTAATCAAATGATCTATTTATCAGTTTTATTTTAAAATAATAATAAATATAAATAGTGTAATTCTAAATTGATAAAAGATAATGCGCACCAAAATAAGATACAGAAATTAATTTCAAATAATTAGTGGTTGTGTACTTACAGTCAAAGCTTTCTTTTTTGTATAACTACTCCAATTTTGTGGCTCAAGGATGAGGACACCACCAGGCCTTAGTTGAGCAAACATCCTTCTAAAGCTCCTTTTCAGACCAGCATCACCAAAGTTTAAATGAAGCCATTTCGTGATTGACAAACAAAGAATAACATCAAACTGAGGCTGCTCTGAAGATAAAAGTGCATCGTCGTCTAATACATAATTCCCCTATAAAAATATGAAAATTTATATTAGATTCAATAAAATATAAATCTGACTAATCAGATATTTAGTTTTATTCTACTTATAATTTAGTCGAATTAGACATAAAATTTTTTTTTTTTTTTAAATATAATTTAACGGGGTGGCGTAGTCCTACCATTACCGACCGAGGAATTAACACAGTTTCAAGCTTATTAAAAATAAAATATGTAGAATCACAAAAAA
>UCWB01005131.1:0-10638 GCA_900474355.1 Torymus geranii | reverse complement strand
ATATAGATCCTCCAACTGTATTTAATAATTCTTTTTCGTACTCATTTTTGAAATCACGACTGCCATTTGTTTTATACATGAAAAACAAAACAAATAACAATCATTTTCACATCTAATCTATACATAAACTCTCCTATTTTGCATCTGCAATGTGCATCCATTATGCACACAAACACACTACTCGCAAATACCATTCATTCAAAGATTTTCAAATCTCCGCTTCTCCTCCGTATAGATGTCACCTCCGATCACCGCACTGGTGTAGTACATGCCGGCTACACCGTCAATTCGCACATCCGCAGAGTCCACGTTGATACTTCACAACATCCACAATTCCACACCATACGTCCGCATGCCCGCATTGCAATACTACACCCGTACAGCAGTCATCCCTGCTCTCTTTCCCTCTCTCTCGCATGGGCGCGCGCAAAAAAAACAACACAGCTCGGGGCGGCGCTGCAGCGCTTCTACAGCTAGAAAGCGCCGGCGTCGATATGTCTCCATCTCTCTCGCGCTCACAGTGAAAGCGAGGGTGCCTCGACGGACTACCTATATTGTACCATCCGAGAAAGAGAGAGCGAGAGAGAGACGGGGAGAGAGCCGCACCGCGCGTATAATACAGCAAACCGCCATATTGCAGTGCCGAGAGCATCGGGAAAACATCGGCGAGCGCCGCGCGGCGACGTACGGACAGAGAGAGCACTCACTCCCCGCACACGCACACACGTGGAGAGAGAGCCGTGAGAAGAAGATAGCGGGCAGCAGTGCGCCGCAGCAGCAGCAGCAAGGAAACCTCCAGGAAGTACGGCGAAAGGAGTGTAAAAACTCGTATTTATTATTGTAATACAACGTGTGCGCACAGAGCAATTTTGCAGAAGAGATTACGTGTAGAAGAGAGGAGAGGCAAGGCAACCAGCCGGGGTGTAATACACGCGCGGGTGCTGCACGCCCCGTAAAGAAAGAGAAAGAGAAGCTCTACGATCTCGGTGAGTAAGTACCAGGTTGCCGCCCGGAACGCCCGCGCATGTGTATAGATGTATGTATGCATGCTTATACAGTAATATAGACGCTCCGGTATCCTCGTTACTCCATTTCGCCTCGACTACCCCAATATACAGATACGTGCTCGAGATTTAAACAGCCGCAGTGCGTAAGTATCTTAGACGGGAGCGAGAGAACGAGGCATGGCGCGTTTTAAATGGCCGTTATATACACGGAGGCCGCGTGGTTATGTGCGCGTGTCCGCCTGCGCCTGTGTCTGCGTGCCTAAGTGTGCCGCAGTGCGAGACGACGACGACGACGGCGGCTTTTTTCGCTCATCGCCGCTTCCTTCCTCTCCTCGCGCCACAACATGGACGCGCGTGCCTCGTCGTCGTCGATTCGCAACAATGTATATATAAAGAACATGCTTATGCCGCACATATATATAGACCAACATCCACACCTCACACATGTGCCCTCGCGGTCGCAGCCGGTATATAGGTATTATCATCATTGGGTGCTGCTCTGTCACACCACGCATATATACATCATGTAGTAAGTATACACATTCGGCTTCGCGCACCGCTGACATTGTTGCGCTCACGCGGGGCAGGGAGGGAGGTATAGTAGGTAGGTATAGGACCATGCGCAACCGCTTCTTCTTCTTCTTGGAGCATCATACGCTTACAGTCGCAGACGTGCCCTCGACGCGCGCGCATGTATACGTGTATGTGTGTTCGTTGGACCGGGGTTCCCCCAGCAGCTGGGCCTGTTGTACGTACGTAACACGTGTACGAGTGTGTGGGTGAATGCACGCGCGAAGAATAGGAAAACGACGACGACGAACGAACACGGCGCTGGAAATAAAACGCTTGGAGCATATTCCGCTATTAGCGCGCGCGGGCGCGCGCCTATATGTGTACGTGTGATATATAGGTATGTATATATATATACGCAAGCGACGTTGCCGGACCCTCGAAATATTATATGAGATAGAGAGGTATAGAGGAATTTCGTTAGATTTGGATGTGATAATTCTGTATTAGAGTAGTTTTGAGTGTATAGCCGGTGCGCCGTGCAGCTCCATGCGCTCCACGTGTAGCTTCCGAGCGAGCGCTGCATGGCTGTTTCTTGGTTAGGTTAGAGCACGCGAGAGACGAGAGGGAACGCGGTAGCTTCATGATTTCCGGAGAACACGGCTACGGATAGATAAGGGAAGTCGTTTGTGTGCGTGGGCTATTTTGAAAGATTTCTGGCAGAGAGAAGTAGAATATCTCGTGGGACGATTATATATATACTTACGTATACATACACAAGGCATAGTTCTCTCTTTAGCGCGTGCGTGCGTTCGTGCGTGCGAGAATTCGTTGTTCGCCAGGGTTATTTTTAGCGAGTAGCCGCTAACTATCATTATTTGCGCGAGATTTGTATTTTTGGAAAGGGCGGAGAGAAAAACTTTGTCGCGCGGGTATATCGATTCGATGGTGAATGAAATCGATGGGGGCCGTCGTCGTGTTGTTTATGTTTAGAAGTCGTGCCGTATCGCGCGCGTATATACAGGGTTACAGTGGATCACGTGGTTTGCGCATGGTTTGATGAGTCTATTATATGTATACGTGCAATGCATGTTTAGTACAACTATCTCGGAATCGTTTTGTACAGATATAAAGAATTTGGGAGATATTTTGGAGCAGCAGGAGCTGTGTGACAGGCGGGTCTGGGCGACATGTCCGTTGACGGGAGAACGGCATGGGGCGTACAGATGCGAGAGAACACGTTCTGTAAAGAATTTAGTATGGATGTAAATGAGTCTGTGTGTGTATGTGTGTAAGAGAGAGGGACGAGTTATGAAATCGATTTTGTTGGGCCCCCGGACAGACTCTACAGGTTTTCGACACACGCAGGCACACCGATATACACGAGAAAAAGAGATATATAGACCCAAAGTATAATCTTCAATTTATTTTTATCCGTTACCTACAGATATAAAATAAATAAAAAATAATAATAAAAAAACTTTCCGTAAAATTCGTTTTCATCGTATCGCAAAACCATCATCCATTTTCATTCTTGCAAAACAATGCGCAAGCGTGGCAAAATCGATAGCCCCGATTATATATACTGCACTCCTGTAAAAAGACACTGTTTCCAAAACACGAAAGTATTTGCAAACTCGGCGCAAATAGCTCGCGCGCGCATAACTGCGCCTTGCGCAGGAGGGGAAAACAAAAAGTAAGTAGCCGAGGCACACACATGCACATAGGCTGTTGGGAAGTTTCGCGCGCGTTTTCCGGAAATGAGGTGCGCGCCGTGCACACACGATTGACAGTTGGCGGCGCGAAAGTGTATACTACGTGGAGCGACGAGGTTTGAATGAATAGGTATACTTCGGGTACATGGGGCCGAGAAACAGGCAGACTGGAAGTTTGGAAGGATAGAGGAAGAGGTATAGTTGCGCATGTTTTGACAACATGCGACAATGTGTGTAATAAGAGGAAATGTGAATTTTTTACATCGTACTTGTATTTCTTCCACGTAAACGCGCCTTTCGCTCTTATTTCCTCCTAAAATATTTCGTTTTAAAAGTCGAAATAAATTTAATGTAAAAAAAAGTAGGTATAGTTTTTTCTTCGTATCTTCTATCCACGTAAATCGTGGAGTTGAATGATGAAACTTTTTTATTGATAATTTTAGAAGCTCATTCGCTGACGAATTTATTCTCGATCGCGTATTTAAAATAATTCGTGAGGAAAATGTATTTTTAAAGAAATTGACGTTTCTGCCGTTTGACATTTATTGCGCTTTAACTTTCAGTTCTTTATTTAATATTAAAACAACAAAATTTTTATAATTTCACGTAACAATTTGTATATCCTTTCGATTCCGCTGCTGACACGGAAACAGTGAGTCATTTATATTAATGCGAAACACATTGCGCAGCTATATAAATAACGTTTGCATTTGTTTCTAAGTAACAAAACTTTATCGTGCTTATCTATACTGACAATGGGTATATTCCAGTGTTTTGGTCATTTTTATATCTTATAATTTAAGACACTTGGCAAGTCAAGTTGCTATGTTTGCAAATCGCAAATGCCATTTAATGTATAAGATGATATATTTAATTTTTACTCAATGTAGCAATACAAACTTGTTACAATGTCATCGTCTAATCTAAACAACGTGTATAGTTAAAAATGAAACAGTGTTGCGGTATCATAAGATTATTCAATGTTTAATCAGTTGCATATGCATTAACGCGTAGTGCAACATTTTTAGTACTCTACCAAGTTTAGACTTTTTTCTATTAGTTATCTTAGTATTTCGTTTACTGTGCAAAAACATTATATCCCAATATTACGTATTTTCATATAGTTTCAAAAATGACGATTCAAAACACTAACAAAACCGACGCTTAACCTATATTTCAGCTCACACGCTTACACCTCCGCAACCACAAATAAATCCCCAAACAATTAAGCAAACCCACTCCCCTATAAACACAAAAATTCACCACAAACACATACACACCGACTCAGTCAGTAACCCGAATCGGCCACGCGCTCGCCCAGATTAGAGCCGAACGAAGTATAACATAAGATCGTTTGCGTAACCGCAAGAGAGAGCCACGCCGAGGTGGAAAAAAATGCAACAAGTTTTCTGCGACTAATCTCGCGCGGGACTGTTGGTGTATATGTATAGGTATATACAGATACATCCGCGTATAGCCGAGTGCGCGATAAAATAAGCGCGCGCGATAAATTCGAAAGAGAGGCAGGCATTGTGTGTGTGTGTAGGTTGTTGTTATCAGCGCGGAGCGAAACGCCGCGGGAATCGTCGCGATAAAAGGGTATACTTATATACGGGAGAGTGGCGATCCGTCGCGGATATATATATATATATACCTATATTATATTGCTGCTCGGGAGGAGGTTGGCAATGTAGAGACGGCCGTATAATTGTTCGAGCATTTTTTAACGCGCGGAGGTTTGCTTGAATGGATTTGATTAGGTTTGACCTGATTTATCGTCGATGGAGTATGCGTTGGTGTTGATATTACTTGGTGGCCTAGTGTCATTGGGAATGTCAGGGAGATTGTCGATTGTTTATGCTACGTCGTATGTCTTGATGATTATACAGCTTAGGCGAATTTTCATTAATGTATGATGGTTCTTAATTGAATTAAAGGTCTGTAATAACATACAGCTATGCGCGGTTTCGAATAACAAAGACGTGTCTCCCTTCGTACTTATACAGAGGAGATAAGTATACGCGTCTTTGTTGTTCGAGGCCGTCGATATATGTTAGGATATACGTCTGATAGTTATCGTTAAAACCATAACCGTAAAAGTAAACACTACTTTGATATGAACGTGGATCGTTTGTAGGTAAAGCATTTTTCGATTAGACCGAAGCTGATTGATCAGTGCCAACCGATGAATAAAAATTTCATTTTTTAAAAACCTTTTTTAATATACCCAATATGAGTCTGAAGTTTGCATCGTTGGGGTGCAACAAAATAATTTTCTTCAACTTTATTAAACTTATTAAACAATGGAAATGTTATCTAAACCTCTGTTATAAATTTATTTGACACTATAAAATACTAAATTCACATGCAAAATTAACAATAATTAGTAAAAACTTGAAGTCAAATCAATTATTTATTTTATTTCGTTGCACACCAACGTTGCAAAGTTCAGACCCATTGCCCAATAAGGTATAATATTTTTGGCAAAAAGTTACCATTAGCACCAAATTAATACCAAACACACAATTACCACTAAAATCTATATTCTATTGAATTATTACTCAGCATGTATAACCAACCACGCTCCTTTCTTACCACAACCCAACGTTGCATGACACACCCCGATACGCTCGGCACCAACTCTCCCCCTCGTCATCGCATTTATACATTTTCGCGCAAGTCCACGTCACCATCTCTCTCTCTTTTCTAACGCCTCTTTTTCCACAAAAAGCCGCATATAGAGAGAGCGAAGACTTTCGCTAAGCCTTGCTCTGTCACGTAACGCGACGCGCTAGCTTATTTAATTCTGGGCTTGCCCAAGGTGATGGGCTCCAAAATTCATTATTCAGTGCCGACGCCGTCGTCGTAGCTTCACATTTCCTCTCTCTCTCTTTGCGTCTGTCCATGGCATACCCGCACGATAATCATAACAACGCCGTCGTGCCGAGTCTTCCGCGGCTTTTCATTCGTATAATATATACCAATATTTTCACGTTTGTGCGTCTATATAGCGCGCGCGTGATGGGGCTTCGTCGTTCTCTCATGGTCGGCGGTTTCGTTAGAGGTCGCGATAGATAGAGTTTTGGGGGGGACCCGTGAGTATATGTGTGCCTGTACTGTATGTGTACAGTGTAATGGTGTGCTGTGTGAGAGCCCCGTAGCGTGACCTAATTGTTTCTTTTTTTTCCTCGTGAAGGCGCGCGCTATACACAGAGAAAGAGAGCATTTTTGTGAGAATGTGCGTATGTGTGGCGTGTAGTTGTGTTTGGGGATATAGAGGAAGTAATTATTCTTATCGGAAGTCTTTCCTTTACGTGCGGGCTTGGATTTAATACACGGCTGTGTGTCTGGATGATTTTAAAGAATTTTATATATTATATTTGTTTTTTTGTCCGATGCAGTAGAGAAAGAATTACTGACTCATTCGATTTTTTAGACGCGAACGTTGATTTAGAGGTTATTACAGCGGCTGATTTGTGTAGTAAAAATTATCGCAATTCGCAAATTGTACGGAAAAAGATTACAAGTAGTTGGAGTGATGTTTTTCCTCGTTTTAAGGAAAATATCTAGTCATTATGTTTAACTCGGAGGGGAGGTATCATTCTTATCTTATTAATTACAATATATTAATAGTTTGCAAGCTAAAAAATCCAGGTATTTTTTCGAAAAACTCATTTTGTAGCAATAATAAATACGGGCATCCGAAAAACACGAGAAAACAAAAATTTTGCTTTCCTTATTTGACGACGTTAATGATATACGACCGGCAACGATAAGAAAAAAAAATCCGTTGCAAATGATCTCTCGGTCAATTTTGCAAGGATTAACAAGATTTCAACTATCAAAACCACCTTATCCCCGCGTGGTATAGCATCAATATTAAACAACTATACTCGACCCAATAAATTCAATCCCCGAAAACAATCTTTATTTTTACCAGACAGTCGCTCGCACAACGCACGCACGCCTGTTAACCCGACATTAATCGCGCGCGACCTTGCGGCTCTCGCCACGTGTGTATTTTCATTCCTCCCAAGACCTTCGCTTCCTCACTCTATCTCTTTTTCTCGTATATTAATGGAAAAACCGTCAAATTTCTGTATACAAAACCCAAGACGAAACGCAAAATTTACATATCCTAAGACTTAGCCTTAGTCGCCGGCGTTCCCCACTTTCAGGATAAAAAAGAAAAAGGGACGAGCTAGCGCGGGCCGAAGAAATTCCCACAATAAAATGCAGGATGGATATGCCGCGCATCACGCGGCACTTGCAAAAGAGAGACGCGCCCTTAGTCTATACGTATATAATATAGAGGCGCACAGACAAATGCCTATATATATTGTCGACGTTGGCATGTCCTGCGAGAGAAAGCACAGACGAAACTGCGTGCACGGGACGAAAGAGAAAGAGAGAAAGAGAAACGAGATCAAGGGGAGGTTGCTCGACGGCCTACCTACCTGCCGTACAGCCGCTCACTCGCCGCGTATACACATCGTCCTTTTCTCTCTCTTTTTCTTTCGCTCTCTCGGAGAGGTTCGCATCGCTCGTTTCTCCCGTGTATAAGGTACTATATATAGGATATATATATAGAGATATACTGTGGTGGCTGCTATACTCCTTGGCTCGTTCTGCGCTCCTGCTGCCGGTTATCCCTTTTTCGAGGGGGTTTGGAGAGAGAGGGATTCCCGTCTTCGCGTGCGCTCTCTTTCTCCTGCGACGCTATGCGGTATATAGAGGGATATATATGTATATAGTTGGGAGACTGGAGAGTGAGATATGGTGACGCATTTTTTCGGGACTGGGAAGGTTATGGAGGGGATTCTGGAGTTTTTTCAGTGATGAGGTGTGGCGATGTAAGGTGAATAATTTTTTACGATATTGATTAAAGTTATTAAAGAATGAAAATTTTATATGTAAACCTTTGTTTTAAAGTTATTTTATACTATATGAATCACTAAATCTACACGCAACATCAATATATTATTTAGTATAAACGTGAAGTAAAACGAATTATTTTTTTTATTTCGTTGCACATTCCAACGTGGCAAACTTCAGACCCATTTAAGTTTTGAAGAGTAGTTACATTTTTACGGAAAGTTGCGTAATAAGAAAGTAATTTTATGATAAGGGTAATATTATAAATATAGTTATGAGATGTCACCTCGATTAACGGTAAAAGTAGACGCGCAAATATCTTGTAAAAACGCATGAAATTTTTAACATATGTTACACGATATAGCAGCCGCCTATAATCGGTCACCTTTATGCCTACGTTCACCGTGATCCATATGTATGGAATAAATCAGAAACCCATCATACACATTCAATTAAAAACTCTAAACACCAATTCGAACTTTTCGCTCCAACCCAAATTAAAACCGCTCGCTCGTGCACGGACGCGATATATTCGTATAAGTCGTTGGTGCAGCAAATTATCAGCCGCGCATAGAGGTGTAATAATACCCACCTGCAGAAAAAGCGGCTTTGGTGCAACGACACGCTTCGCCGAGCAAAGTTTAGCGCGCTAGCCCCCTCCCCCGATTTCCTTTCCACACTGCATTCTATCAAAAGTTAATAACTCCTCTGATTTCGAGCGTCGAGCGCGTTGTGGAACGCGATATTATATACGCGGATCATTCCGATGCGGGAAATTCCTGTCGCAGAGAGAGAGCGCCTCGATATTCATAATAATGAGAGAATCTCGAGCGTGTCATTGTAATCTTTGTATATATCATATCGGTATATTCGAGGCCGATGTTGTATTACTTTGATATTCCGAAGAAAAATTCTTTAAAGATAAAGAAGTATGCTATATAAGACGTGTTGCATTCTAATAGTAATTCAAAATATTTTGTATGGTTTTATTTTGGTACAATAATAATGATCATTGCGAAACGATTATTAACAATACAAACAAAACAGCCACGTTCTCGGTTCAATTGCTCTCGAAAAACTCTTCCACCTCGAAATATAACTCGAAAGCCACCGTTAAAGAAATTACCTTCGCCTGGCAAACAACTCACTCCCAAACGCAAATTTCAACTTCTTTCGAGCCGTTTCCAAAATCCACTCTCAGCTTGCCGGTGCGCCGGCCAATTTAAAAGTTCCCTCCCTGCCGAACCTGGAGAACCCTCCCATTAAAAACATTATCCTCCTCCTTTCTCTCTTTCTTGTACACCCAAAAAGAACCTCGAAAAGGTCCCCCTCTGGATTTCCAGCTACACTCCGTACGACGCCCCACTCTCCTGCGATGCATTCCGTGCGCGCGCGTTGAACCGTCGTATGGCCGCACGTGCAGCGAGTGTATATGCATGCACACCGGCGAGCGACGCCAATGAGATTGTCGCGAGTGTACGTGTAACGTAAGTACTTACGTAGGTATGGATTGTTATTGTTGTCGGGCGGGTTTTTTTCTCGCTATTATACGTGTTTGCGTTTGTTGGGTGGATTTTAAAAACGATTATGGTTCATGATGGTAAAAATTATTATTTTGCTGATATTTTAAAGCTTTATTATATTCTGCAGGACGAATTGTTGCTATAGTTTTTCACTGTGCGAAGTTTTTATCCGTTTATTTTTGTGCCAGAAATGTTACAACGACTTTATTTGACATCATGATAAAACTTCTTAAATATCGTTTCGGTTGTTAATTTGTTCTCCAATGAATAACAGTTAATCGGCCGTGCCAAATAACTATTGCAATTTTTTAAAACTCCAACTTTTAACAAGAATTGAGCAGATTATAATTATCCTAAATAATGATAATAAGTATTTTTGAACGACACGTGTGATATGGATTAAAAATTAATCGCCAATATTATTACAAGAGGTGAACGAACTCAACAATCTTAATTTTGCTTCACGCAACATTTTTTGTCAGCACGTTGAATATATACTAAAATTCTTACCACTGCAATCAATCCACTCACATCATTACGCGAAAATTGAAAAAAAAAAAAAAAAACAAAAAATCAATTGGATAATCGATTCGGATTCCAGGATGATTTATAACTCGCCTGTAAATTACCCAACTAATTTTATACGCGTGTTATGATATAATTGACATCAGCGCGCTCATCGAGAGATAAGCCGCGTTCGCGCGCAAGCGTTAGATAAACATTACGGCTGCCGTGGCCGCATTCTTAATTAGCTTTTTTTTCTCCCTCCTGCATGCATTCTCCCGTGCTACTACTATTTTACGAAGTTTTTGGCCCCAAGGACGCTTATGACGCCGGGCTTTTGCGCCTTTCACACTTTCGCGCTACCAATCAGCGCTGAAACTTCGTCGTCGTGAAAAATTTCGTTCGCGCTCGCCTCTCTAATATTCGCCGGAATATAAATCAGCAGCGCGCACGGTTGATTTATTTAACGCGCACGATGCGTGGTTTACTGCGACGTTCGTGTAC
>UCWB01005130.1:0-10638 GCA_900474355.1 Torymus geranii | reverse complement strand
ATCGAAATTCATCAAAATCTTTGATTCGAAAATTTTCACCGTTACAAAGCTTTCTCTTTGAGAAAGCAAAATAACTTGAGAGGTAACGCATGCCATCTTCCCCAGGGATATCAGTTTCAGTGAAAGATAAGATGAAGTTCAACACTGCCCCGGTGTAAGTGATTGAGCATGGAGGTGCGATCCTTGATAGAGATCGTAGGTCACTATACTGAAATCGATGATAGGGCTCACATTTTTCTTAAAATAAAATAGACATCTGATCAGAAGGCCAGCATTTATATATAGCCTTAGACGATTAGTATAGAGACGAAAGAATTCTAGATTAAGATCACCTAATGTACTTTGGGATCAAAACCCCATTACGATAAAAGCAACTGCTAGAATCCATTGATTAAATTCACAGGTGTCTCCTCCAACCGAATAAATAAACCTCTCTCTCTCTTCCCCATCCTCAACGTCGCCAACGCACTCCCATTAATCTGTTCCGGACAGTCGCTTCCATCACCCACGCACTTTCCAGCCGAACTCTCGGAACAATACCCGCCGTGAATGCACAAGCGAGACAAAAAGAAACCGTCACACGATCCTCCAAGCGTCACGAACAACACGACGCTCCGAAAAACACCGTGGGCGAGATGTAGAAGGCCATCAGGGTGGTTGCGCGCTTCGAAGAGATTTCCCGCGGATGGCGCGGAGATATAGAGGGAGAGAGAGAGGCTAATCCCTTAATCCTCGGAAAGGGAGCAGAGGAGGGAGTCAGTAAGTAAAGCTAAGAAGTGAAGAGGAGTGACAAGATGATATGAAGCGCCTGGAATGTAGGAGACGCCTTCAACGCTTAGGCGAAGTGATGGTGGCTATGAGACGCGATTTGTTTTTTTCGGACGGATTGTCGTAAATTGAGATGACCTGGTTTTCAGAGAGTGACTGGCGGGAATCTGATGGCTTTGTAAGGGAAGGTGAAAAAATAAGCTTCTATTTTAACGTGTGCGGAAATCAATATTTGTTTTATTTAAAAATACATCTCTTGTTTTCTTACTGGGTTTTCTGCATTTTTTTAGCTGTTTTGAAAAAAAAAAATTTTATTTTTTTTCCCCCGGAATATATTATGTTTCGCAAACAAATTCAAGTGAATATTTTATTTTAAACATTAAATGTAGTCGTAAAATATATTTATGTTAAACATAAATTTAATCTTTGTGTAATCACCGTTCCTTTTGTTATGCCACATTATAAATTACCTTAATCTACCCTGGATTCATATAGGACTTTTATATACATTTTGAAAAAGTTAAATCCGTTCTTCAGACAAAAAAAAAATTGAACGACCATAAAAGTCCACCACTTATCTTCTCAAACCACCACGAACAACAAGAACAACAGCAATTCGACTTTGCCACGCGTCAACTAATCCCATTTCACCCAACGAAACAAATACCCGCACCGAAGAGACTAAAATTATTGCCCCTGTGTAATAGCCGAGCATTAAAGTCAAGTCCCCGAGCGCGCGACACGCTGCCCATAGAAATAAACGTCCATATTCCCGCGCGATAACTTAGCCCGCAACGCTACATCTATATACACAAGCCAAGCCGGCGAATCTGCCCTGGCGAACATATCCCCTTGTCGTCGTCCTCGCGAAATCACTATTTACGGTAAGGGTCCGCCGTTACGCGCGAGCTCGCGATTCCGTAACTAGGTAACAGAGCGTATCCCTGCGTCCGCCCGCCCGTACAAACTTATCCCTTTCAGCTGTGCCGCACGCCGAAACAAAGCCGCCTGGATCTTCGTTTAACAGGGGGGACAGAGTTAGGATCGATCCGCATGATAATATTCGAGAAAGAGAAGAAGATGGAGGCGCGTAACGAGGGCTCGTTGATGCGACGACGGTGACGATGAAAATATAATTCGATGCCTAGTTGCAAGGGTAAGGAAGATAGGGTCTTCAACGAGCCTCATTATTCATCGCGCGGCGTCGATAAATGGAGTGGAAAATTAGCATTATTATACGATGGGCGAGAGTGAGACTGTTAAATAATAATGGTGTAGTCGCTCTCACTCTGTGTGGGCGTTAAATTTTATTGGCGACAATATACGACGGTTCTCAAGCGATCGTTCGCCGAGTCGGACATTTACGTAATTGCGCTAGGAGGATCCCGCTGCTTCAGGCGTTATTGTTATTTTTCGTTATATATTTATAACGGGGCGAGTTGTTAATGGACTCTGTAAAAATTGTAACGACCTATAGGCTGGGAAAATGAGGTTAATGCCGGTAATTGGATTTCCACGGTATCGATTTTAAACGCGCGGATCTATAATACGTATCCGCGGTAGAATGAACTTTATCAAGTGGTTATATTGAGATGATGGTATCCGTCTAGTTAACCTATTTTTCATCGGTGCGCCCTGAAAAATGCAACAAATGCTTTTATATATACTGCGAAACTTTCTCATCGAGCGCTGTCGCGTTTAAAAATAAGATGAAAAATTTTGATTGAAATAGTGAATGATATTTTAAATACATTACTTTAAAAAAGAAAAAACGTGGTCTGACTATACATGGCACGTATCTACTTATAACTACTTAGCAGTTCATTTAATCGAATCCAAATAATTTTATCTTTGCTTCTTTACTAAGCGACAGAGTGCTAATGACAAAGTATATAAATCAAATCCTTCGTTTTAAATACAACTAATACTTAAAACAATTATATTAATAAACGTTAACATTAACCCTGGTAAAAAGTGAAAAATATTTTTTCGGAAAATAACCCTTACCCAAGTACCGTTGCAAATTAGCACTCAAACCTCTCCGCGTGATCTCGATTTTTAATCTTAAAAATTTTTCGCGATTCGTTGAATTCAAACATTAGCATACTAGGCGCGCGGAGACGAAAGGTCAATGAATCGATACCTATCCCCGCCCACCTATACCTCAAGAGAACAACGTCGCCAAAAAGTTCTTCCGTCTCCCCGCGGCCACTCAACCTTAATTGCGCGAAAAACCTTCGATAATCGATACCGGCAAATTAACGCGATTCGCTCATTATAACGTATTCTCCCATCCTCCTTACCCTAGGGAACCATCTGGAAAAAATGATCTCAGGAATAGAATTTTTTGTCCTCCCACACAATGGGTGGACCAGTGCAGCAGCAGCAGCAGCTGCTATGCACCGTTCCGACCCACTTACACATGAACGAGCATTTTGAATCCAAGCTCTATATCCATTAGCGTTCGTCCGCCCGGCGAAGAAGACGAAGTAGGCTCCTCGTGGAGTTTCGGACGACTGAGTGTTCTCTCGGCCGCGTCAGCGATAAATTTCTACTCGCGCTTGTGCAGTGTGTGTTGTTGCTGATGATATCGAGGGGAAAATAGCGCGGATGTCGGTGTACACGTCTTTGGACGGCCTATACGTGTCGTAAATACGGGATCCGCTGAGGAGGTTACAGTCTTCCAAGTTTGTGATTTCAGACGCGCGGATCTGGCGATAAAAATCGACTGTGCAGCGTTGCCGTTACGAGCTCGGAATTAACGTTGAGAAATTTTTCTGTCCGCTTTTTTATAGGATGAGAAATTTTTTTTTAGATTTTTTTGCCGGTGATTAAAAAAAAAGTGTTGACCGGGGATAGATATAAGCTTCCGGGTATTTTATAATGATTCATTATGAAGAGTGCTTGGGTAACCGCGGCTCTTAATTGGACGTGTAAATAATTAGAAGCTTTGTGAAAACTGGAGGAGAGGGTGTGTATTGATTATAAGTAACGTGCTGAATTAATTATGTGGTGTTGAACGAGTAATACCGGAGATTCTTTATTCTTCCCCGATATTGTGCTTCATCGCGAGCCTATATTAAGTAAATTATTCTTGGCGTGCAATAATCTTATAATAATAATAAGACATTTTTAAATTGTTTCGATCAAGATTTTCCAGATACTGTTGTACCATATTTTAATCGCATGGAGTGGTTATTTTCTACACGCTTGCTACGTAAATAGCAGTAGCTTCCAAGAAATAATTAAATATTTAAACGCTAAATCATTGAGATACTTTACCATAGAAAATGCCTTATACACTTGAACGAATTTTCCCAGAAAGTCATAAATGTCTTCGCAATAGGTGAATCGATAAAATATTCCAGGTCCACAATTGTCGAGATAATGTCATCTTAAACGTGAATTAGCTTACTTATCTACAGTTCATCGTTTAATAGAATAATGAAATTAGTTAACAATTCATATTAAATGAGACTGTTCTATATTCTCTGGCTAATATATCATCCAGATGAAAATGTCAATTACGTTTGAAATTGAGGTCCTTGACATATTATATATATATTCAAATATCGAAAATACCTTTATCGAAGAAAGATTATCCAAGTCAATTTTCGAAACATTAACGGTAACCATCACACTCCACTCCCTTTTAAAATTATTTTTTCACTCGACCTCAATACCCAACCAATTCAAAATTAATCAATCAACTTCCATTTATATTCTCTGCGCTGGGCGAATGCTAATACTCTATCAAACCGCCATTGGCACATTCGCATTCGCTTCCCTCTGCCTTTGAACTCCGCCACACATAGAGAGGTAATAAATAACCCCTGCAGTCGGCGGTGCCCTGAAAATTTCAGCAGATTTACCGATCATATTTCGTCGTTATATATCGACAAGTGTACACGTGGGCGGGGAGTAAACTGTCAGCGAGCCCAGCGGGTGAATTTGAGAAATGACCGGCTGTCAACTGGCTGTACCGCTTCCCGCCTAACACGCCAAGAATTCCAATTATCCGTTTCATTTCAAACGGCCGCCATGATGCCGGTAGTAGTGGTATTAACGAGGGAACCGGTATAGTCGCTCGCGCGGTTGCGTTTAAAGCGATCGCCGCCGGGCTGACAACTGCGTGCGCCGTATGTTTACAAGGGTGGCATGGCAATGCGGAGGTTGGATTTATGGGCTTCCGACTTGTATGGGGTTCGGAGAGGATGTCGCGCGTAGGTGGTGGATGATTCGTTTTTTTATGGAGGTAGCCTGTTTTGGAAAGTTATCAGACATGTTTATGTGGAAATCGATTTCTTATGGTTTTTGGGCTGATAGATGTGTTTTGGGAGATAAAAAGATTCAATATTTGCTAAAAATTTATTCAGGACTGTATTTCTTATTATCGTCATGATTATGATGTTTGATCGCTGACGATAACAAGCCTGAATGTGAATTTTTAAAAATTGTCGATATAATGGTCTATTCAATTTTAAAAGTCATTCGTGTTTGGTCAGGACATATTTGTAGTCGTGTTCTGTAAAGCTCAATTTTTCTCGCAATATCTAAAATCTAAAAAGTTTTGTGATTAATAGCATGTCTGCCTTTAGGCAGAAAACAAACTATTTTGTTACTTTTTTTTAGTTTACTCTACCCTTTGAATCAATCATGATAAAAGATACTAGAATCAAATATTGCCAATCATTTTGTTTAATTTTTTATAATACATACTACAGGAATAATAGAACACTACGTAATTTATGCTGCATTTTACTTTGTAATCACTATTTTCCGAAATATAAATACGAAAAGGAACTTCGTTTTAAATTTTTATAAACTTCTCTACAGCTTTTAGATGATTTCTGAAAGTTTGAAGTAATATTATTGCATATTAAATATAATTAAATTCCGTAGTGACTGGAATTGTGTTCTAGAAATTGTTACGATAATAGTATTCCTAAAACTACTTGAAACAAGCGGCTTTACTATAAGAGCCAATTTCAGATGCTGGAAAGTATAATACATTCGTTACAAAGAAAGAAACCTTAAAGGTGTCTCAGATGTTGTTTTAAATTCAAAATCTTATAAGAGCTTTGTAATCTCTATATAAACGGATTCATGAATATCAGAAAAATCTATTTATACAATTCTTTTTCCTCGGTTGTAGAATAAAATAAATATATAAGACCTTATATTTTTTCTACGGAGAAACTATACATATATAGTAATTACTTATTCCACTCTGATTATCTCGTTTTATCCGTATCGTTTTTCTTTACTTATACGTTAGAGTATAAAGTTTCTCGCTTGTTATCGGAAAAAATATATATTTTCACGAGAGACACATTTCTAAGTTTGCCTTTTAAAGGGATATCACTCTTACTACACTGGGAGTATTTATTTCTATTCAAGTCGGGTATCATATTTTTTTGTAAACACATCCTTTATGAACGCGATGAGAAAGCGATGGATAAGTTTGAAAGCGTTCCCATAGTGACCGATTTCACTAGAATAGAGTTTCGGAAAAAATAATGCGTGCACAGATTATCGAAGAACATACGCGTTGCTTGATATTAAAATTTTTAGAAAAAAAAATTTTTTTTTTAATTCTGAAATAAAAATTTAAGAATTTTATTTCATTTTTTTTGGTAAAATATGAATCATGGAATTTAATGTTTTATCTTGTACAATTAATTTAAATTATAAATTTTCGAACTTTAACAGGTAGGTATGAATTTAAAAACATAATAATTTTTATCAGCTAAATTTTTTTTTTGTAATCCTCTAGAGCAAAACGTTAATTTTGCAAACCCAATATCATGTCATCCCAGGAGACATAGATTTCCGAGTGTTTTTTTTTAAATTGGTTCGGAATCTACTTTTTTCATCGGTCCTACACAGGTTTTTAACGATGCAAAATTGACATTGAAACTTACTTATAACAAACAAGTTACTATCTCCAAAACTTTTTTGTTAATTTTTCAGTATTAGATTAAATTATTATAATTATCCCGTATATTAAGTAAAATTCATACATTCCTATATGATAAACGTTCACCTAAAATAACAACCAAACTCTCTTAAATTTTCAGCATGAACATTAACTCTGACAGCAGTAAAAGTTTACCATCTGGTGCCTACAGCCAGTGAAAAATTATAGTCTATTAGAGTCACGCTGGAAATTAACGACTGTAATTGAGATTTACTTTGTCATCAAGTTACAACTTTGTGTAACGTACCCAAGCAATGACTTTTAACCGCTCCTTTAATTAGTTTAAACCGTAAACACTTCCACTATTTTAATACAATTTTCCTATATCCACTCATTTTGTCTTTTACGTTCTCATTTTTCGTTAAAGAATAATGTAGTAAAATATCTTACTCGATACTTAATAAACGTTACAGCAAGAATGATAAATCTTGTTAAAAATATCCTAACTTTTCACCTTCACTCTAACTCCATATCTTAACTTGGTAAAACGATAAATATCACTTGAAGAACTTTGAAACCTCCTCCACTCCATCGTTCTCCCTTGTTTTCATTAAATTCCTAAGCCACATTTCCAAAATTTCTAAACCTCCTTAACAATTTTTCCTATACGTTCACTGAAAGATAAAAACAGTTTGCGAAGCCTCAATAATAACGTAATCCATTCAACCTTCATTGATTTTCTTTCGCTACCTATAAATCCATCAAGAAATTTTATAATACATTAAGACATTTTTTAATGTTAACCTACCGAAAGGATCCAACAGTCCCACATTTTCTTTCTTCCCCTCTAATTATTCGAACCACCTTTTCAATATTTTTCACCCAAATTTTTCTCTCCAGAACACATGCTACGTATCCATATACGTGCCCCAAATATAAACTACGAAAAAATGCTTAGAATTCAGATCACCGCATCCGATACTCCGAATAAAAAAGAGAATATTCGAAATATATATATATTACCAATTTTCATGAAAAATTTTCAAACGGAATGTCCCCCTCAAAGGCCTCACTCACTCTTTGTACAACATCGTTTAAATACCAATAATCCCCGACATCAAAAGTAACTCACCGTTCGCCGTCGTCGTTGAAGGCGTAGTCACCGAGGATGAGATCGCGCAGCCGATACCGCGGCGGCAGCATCATAGGCAGACAAGGATCCGGCTCGTTCATGATGCCGGTGCTGGCTTCTCAGACGGCGCGTCGTCTTTCGGCCGCCGCCTACCGCCGGCCTTCTCCTCCCACGACGATCAATCCAGCAGCGGCGGCGATGCGCCACCACCTGCGCCTCCTGCTCCTCCTGGCCCCACCGCCGCCTCGTCCTTAGCATCTGCCGCCTCTTCCTACGGGCGCCAATTTTTTCTTCTTCTTTTTTTTTGTCTCGTTTGCCCGTTATCGCACTACCACCACCATCACTGTGATGCTCATCGCCTCGTGAGCACGCGCGATCGGGAGATAGCGGCACTCGCGGTAAGGGTTTAGCTCGCGGCACTTTTGTTATGGTTTCTTTGGCTGGTTGGTTGATTGATTGAGTGATTGTTTTAGGTGGGTGCGATTATTAATATGGTTTGGTTATAGCATGAAAATTAGGTGGTACAAAATGGTGATGAAGGTCGTCGTAGCGAGGGAAGTGCCAGTTTGTTTATTGGGATATCGCCGTCGATGAATGGATGCTAAAATGAAAATAAATTGTAGTTTTATTACTAGTGATGGTTTAAGAGTATTTGATTTAAAGAACTTCGTAACTTTTCAGAAATGATGTTATTAGTAAATACAAATCCAATCTTAAAATGAACAGGATACTCTATAATAAAATTATAAAGTAATTAAAGTAAGAATAAACAGTTTCTTGATGCTTTGCGCCATTAGGCAGAAAAGTTCCGTAAATATTCGTCGACTAAAAGTTGACGTTTGTCGTTTGCGATGTTGTTGGAAAAGTCAAGTTACAAGTTATGAGTTTATTCAGAGTTTTCCAATCGATACCTTTCAGAATTTTTTCCGAAACTCTCTAAAAATGACCGAATACGTTAAAAAAACGTTTGGACAAATATTTTTATTTATATTTTAGTATGAAAACCGTAACATATAAAGATAATGTTCGGGTATTTTAAAAAAATATTCTTTGTCGAAAATTGGAACGTATACGGTAAGAGCTTTACGATGAAAATTGTCGTGAAGCTCAGCGAGTCTTTCCACGTCAAGGATATCAAAATCGCGATTGTTTATTCTGGTTACATTTTGGTCACAAAGTCAGCTACCGTTATAATATTATAAAACAAAAAGTTTTGATTGCCTCGGGAAAATTTTCTGGGATTTTACACTTTTTACTGAATTTCCAAAATAACACTTATATGCGATACTAATATTCTATTATTTTTCAAATAAAATCTAGAAATATAACTTAACTTCATAAATAAATACAAAAATTATTTCGTACTGCTTTTTATCTTCGATGCAGTAGATTTTATGAACTCGGTTATGTACACAAACTAAAATGAGGAGAGAGAAATTCTCAAAGCTTTTATATAAAAGTAGTAAAGAAAACACCGAGGATCTTCAACTCGATAATGGTACAGATAAAGTCACCTTCTTTGAAATGCTTGTCGACGAGTACTCGACACTTACTTCAAAGATACTTCATCTTACAACATTTTACCTTTATATTTAATATTTATAACAAATCAGACTTTACAATTGTAGCACTTGAAATATATAAATGGTAGATCTAATAAGCTTCAAATAACTTTTAATATTCAATTAGGATGCACGTAGAAGATGCAGGATTCAAATTGTCATCATTTAAGGGGATCCGAATGGAATGTGGATGATCATTATTGAGTGTCAATCGCAGGGGTTCCTATTCGACACTTTTGACTTCTCCTAGTAATGAAGTTGATATATCAAAATCAAAAATATTGAGAATTTTCAGATGAAATATTAAATTTTATAATATTCTCATGATTGCGATTAAAGACGAATTATATTTCAGTTCAGTTACGTTAAGTTTAGTTACGATAAAATAATCTATTATCTAGTAGCTTTTTACTGGAAACGTCTGATATAATTATCCGAGTTCAAAATATATATAACAATAGGATGAACATTGCATAAACCAACAATAACTTCGGACAGGAAGTATCGGCTTCACTTGATTGGCGCTTCGGAAGTTTGTTCAAGCTGACCAGATAATGTTAATATTGGCTATATTATTAAACTTTTGATTTTACTTTATAATTTTGTAAAATAAATCATTAAAAATTGAAATGTGAACCATCAGTTCTCCTTTTAAAAAAGTACATAAATTATTTCACAAAGTTAATCAAACCTCACACCTCCGACTTCCTAAAACTCCTCTAACCAAGCACCCCTCGAAACCGAGAACCCCAACGACGGCAATAATCGCCGCAAAAGAAATACAAAACCAACCGCGCGTACACCAGCAATCATCGCCTCTGATAGCACACGACTGATTCTCTCATATCCCTCGACCGCCTCCGCCCTGTCACTCCCTCCATCTTCAATTACAGCTAGCACGTGACCCCGTTAGTCTCTCTGTCGCTCTCGCGTTTCACTCTCGAATTGCGGATAGGCATGCAGACGTACATACACCCCCTACTGCTTCTATACCGCCGTCGAGTCGCAACAGTAGTCACCGCGCGCCATTAAACACCCGCAGCTCATGGATATTAACGTAGATACGGAGCTTCGTACCTACGAACATTTGCAGTCTGTCGATTTGTCGCCGCAATTCCCACCCACCGCAGAAACAGCTCGGTCGCAGCGGGCTTTCTAAATTTTTCAGGATTAGCCGCGACGCCGGTGCCACGATCGATCGGCCGCCAATGTGTGCGCATGTATGTATACCTATACGTGGGTATATAGTGTACTGA
>UCWB01005129.1:0-10634 GCA_900474355.1 Torymus geranii | reverse complement strand
AAGAAGATATAAAGTAAAGCCTTCCAATAACAATACTAATAGTACCTTAATAAGGTAGCGCAAGTATCAGATCTAATAAACTAAAACAATATAAAAAAGTGCAAGCATGAGATCGTATAAAATGAGTTAACAGTATAAAAACAAACAAAATTAAGAACGAATACAATAATACATGGTGAAGATGGAAAGCCAAAGTTAATATATAAAAATAAAAAAAGGACGGAAATCATTTTGATTCGCGAGTGAGAAAATACTTGAGTAAAAGCAGTTTGATTAATGGATCTCGATAATACTTCCTAATACTGTCTAGTAGTTTGTTCCAAAGTCGTGCCACCCCCCATTGTGAAAGATTGTTTTTGCATTCTAGGCGGGCATGTTATATTTCTAGGTCCAGGTCCGAGTACCGCCTGGAACCAAATTTATCGCTGGGTCGAAAGGCAAACTTCTTCCTCAAATAGCGTGGAGAGGAAGAATGCAACACATTGGCAAGGAGGCACAAGCATACGTAGTTGCGATGCGAGCAATACGAGAGAATCTCGTGCTCGACATAGGTGGATGTGATGTGATCATATTTTCTTAAACCTGTGGCTTGTGTCTTATTTGGATTGATGGAGAGACCATTGGAGGTCGACCAAGAAGATAGTGGATCAAAGTCCTCCGTTGACTTTAGCCACAATTATATCTGCGTCATTGAAATAACCAGAATAATAGATCGTCAGATCGTCAGCATAGATGTGGTGCAAGCAGTGATTAAGCGAAGCTGAGGTGTCATGTATGTAGAGCGAGAAAAACGGAGGTCTGTTCGGACTGCCTTGAGAAACTCTAGAATTTTTCATGATGGGCTTAGATGTTTCGCCTGGCGGAGCTTTACTACTTGTGGTCTGTTGGATATTAATGAGCGCGCACCCACTTACAAGCACTGTCCGACAGTCCAGAATAGCGTAGCTTATCTACCAATAGATCGATGTTGAGCATGTCAAAAGCTAAGGTATAGTCGATGGCGACGGCTAGCGTTATTTTCTCCTTGTCCGCAGCTTCACGGAAGTCATCGACGATACTAATTAGCGCTGTATGCGTGCTATGCTTTTTGCGAAATCCTGACTGGCGACTGTCAAGAAGATCGTTGCACTCGATGAATTTCGATATTTGACTGTGGGCTATCGACTCCAGCAATTTAGAGGCCGCACAAAGGATGCTGATGGGTCTGACATTACCGATCTCAAGAGGAGGGTATCACTTCTGTAGAGGGCGAACAATTGCGCTCTTCCAGTCAGATGGAAAAACGAACTGGCAACTATCTTGTAAATAATTGACTCATGGATGTAGAGAGCCACGCCCCGCGAGTCTTGCCTGCGTGATCACCTCGTGCAAGGTTGTATCCTGGGATCCGAACAGAATTCGAGTTGACTTCCGATGCCAGCCAAGATTCGCTGATCGCAAAAGCATGTAGCTTTTTGCTGGTTACGATCGCTTTAATGTAAAAAAATGTGCAGTGAGTGAGTGAGCATTAACATGTCCTATTCTTAGGCTATTCTCCACAGTTCATGGACGCAGATTTCTGCACAATTTTGGCATGAAACAGTGGGCATTTGATTGTGTCGGACGCGGCGTGCCTGATGTCGCTCAGTTTGCTACTCCTGCAGTTAGCACAACAAATAGTTGTCTTCATAGTGCAGTCTTTGGAGGGGTGACCTTCTGCTCCTGAGCAGAACAAATGTCAGCACTACTGAAGTGAATTCGGCTGGGACATCACGTACTATAAAACGTGGATTTAGCTTAGCCGTCCCCTTAATTTCAAGGCCTGCAACTTGCAGCGATAAACATTTAGTAAGAATGTCCGAGTTACACGGATCGCCTTCGATTACAATTGTTTTATTGGACGAAAGAAGAATGCGATTAATACGAAGACCGATATCAGTAGGTTTCATTATCTCTATAGAAATTTAGATTTTGTCTCAGCTGAAGATTCAAAATTATCAGATGAGGCTTCAGAGGGTCCTAACAACCTGCGAGTTGGACCGGATAGGCATCGTTTTGCCGTTGTTTAGAAATACTTTGTTACGTGGTCTTCCACTATCACGAGGCTCCGCGCTTTACTGAGGCTACGTTAGAAACGGAAGCAGATATGCTGGCGAGAGATTTCTGCGAGCCTTCTACATGATCGATCATTCTGCCAATATAATTTTTAAGGCTATTAGCAATTCTGTCTGAAACAAGAATCTGTGTATAGGCAGTAGATACTTATAAAATCGCATCACAAAAGCAGGTGATCGCGTTGCGCAACTTAGCTATAACAGCTACCTCCTTTTCATTGCATGCACACAGGATTAAGGTGTCGCGATGTGCGGCGACTGCCACAACCAAGGCATCGACATGTGACTGTGAGAGCAGGGGCGGTGGTGGGGGTAGCTGCTCGTTGTCGTCGGACGAATGCCAGATGTCACTCCGAATGAAAACGCCGATTCATCACAATAGAGGCTAGAAAAGGCACTTCCTGGAAAAACTTCCGCGACGAAAAAAATTGGGACCGCTCGACGATGGTTGGCAGCTCACTTTGAAGCGCAGAGAAAACTGTATCAAGTCGTCCTGATCAGTGAAGCGAGCCGTCGAAAATACTAGGACATAGCTTGCCAAAGCACGGAGCGAGCAACAGACCGACCTTACTCTACTCAGCGAGAGAGAGAGAGGGGAGACAATTATGCACTACCGATATATCGATTAAATCTAGACAAAATATGGGGAAAAGTAATAGATAGCAATTGCAAAATATCTATTTCGTAGAGTTACACGATATAGCAAGATTAATCTTGACTATAGTCTTTCTCTCGTGCAGCCCTACTATTTCTATTCAATAGTTGTCAAATTTTTGGCTATTTCTGACAAAAGAAAAGTTTAAATATAATAAAGACAACTATCAATTATTTTATGGACATAACTACGAAAAATCTATTTTATTTTAAAGTTTACTCGAGCATACGTCAAAACTATCACAAAAATATCACGTATTTTTAGTGCAACTTTCAATGGAAATAGAACGAAATTATGGGTATAAGAAATCTGTACTCGACATTATATCGATATTAAAATTGTATGGCCTTACCTTTTTCCCGACTCTGCATCCTCCCCGTCAATTGTGTCGCGCGTGAGAACCGGAAGGCTGCTAGCCGCGCACGGAGGCTTACTCAGGTCTGCAAAAAGTCAAATATATTCAACGATGCTATAATACCGTGCTCAAATATTTTCATAAGATTGTTTTGTTCACCCAGACATTTAAAAATTAAAATGTAGGTTCTTATAAAATTGTTAGAAGAATAATTTGATAAAATTACAAATTGAGGCAAGTTTTTAATAATAACTTTCATGATATTTAAAAACAAAAGAGAAAATAAATAACTGTTTAACTTTAAGTAGTTTACTTTTTCATACACTTAATTTTTATTATAACATCTGCTTCCATTCTTTTCATTCATAAAAAAAGTATTATAATTCAACTCATCGCTTCAAACAGGATATAATACGCTGTACAACCCGGTAGAAGAAAAAGACAAATTCATTTTTATCAAATTAAGAGCAGAGAAACCGCGCGTTTTCCGCTGAAAAGCCCGTGTGGCCCGCACAGAAACAATCAAGCGCACAGTTCTTCTTCCAACGCGAGCGTGGGGCAATTAATATAACACATTTTCCTTGACTCTCAGAAAACGCGCGGCCGGAATTTTAATTCAAACCGCCTTCCTAAAAAGGTCGCCTCCTTTGTTATCATTCGCCATTAAGGAGAATAATAAGATTGCATTTACAAGACAAATTTCGCCCCTCGGCTTCTTCAACGAATGTATCTCGACACGCGCGCGTCTTTGTCTCCCCCCGAATGCCAGTTGAAAAGATAGTCGCGTAAAAATACAGACGAGAGACCAACTGAGACAAGGAAAGGAAGGAAGAATGAGGCAAGAGATGAACAAGATACGGCTCTGTGTCGCGGTTCAAAGCTCCAGGTAATTAAGTCGGGGCTTCTCATTACCAGCATTGAGTTGTTAAGAAAGTCAGTTGTGTGAGTAAGGGACGCGGAGAGATTGAGGTACGCGAAATCCAGTCTATTGTGATTTTTCCTGGGTTTCAGATTAACGCTCGTTTAGGATATAGTGAAGCTTTTATCTGCTTAAAAAATGTTTCGGAATATGATCCTACCTATTGAGATGTCATAGTGGTCGCTGTACCGGCCATAAGGAGCTGCATTTTCGATATTCGACTTTTTTCTTCGTGTGACTACCTCCTGTAACAACAAAAGTATCGTTCATTAATAATGGCACATTAATTAATTTAATTTATAAATATTATCAATATCCAAATTAGCCTTAGTTGTAACATTTATAAATATAGCGTTACTATTATACAACATCTGTATCCCTAAATATAGACCATTCCGGAAAAATTCCATTCACAAATACACACAAGATTAATCAACCCTCTCTAACCCCAAACAGTAACTTCCCCCGACACGCCTAATCACCGAATAACCTCTCAACCCCCAGCCACCCTTCTTTCTTCAGCAAAACAATTCTCGGTCTCTCGCGCGCGCGTGACGCGTCTCCATAACCAGCCCACCCGAGCCTTAAATTCCCCGTGCGTCGAGCATCGCATACGCCTCTTCCACGCAGTCGTAACATAAATCAAAGTAACGCTTTCCCTTGCGTACGCGCATAAACGCGAACCATCGGAATTAAGATCTAAACGGCTCGGATCGCCGTATTTTCCATGCGCGCAGTCAGTCGCGCTTATCAGCCTCGGCCAAGTAGTTATGAGGATGAACTATATAGCTGAAGGGAAGGTGTAAGGAGGAAGTGGACCGTAAGGGTTCGTCGCGGTCGCTATTGTTCCGGACCTCCCCCCGGATGATGGGTGAGCACGAGGTCAGAGGAATTTCGAAGGGTTTCCGGTATGGTGGGTTGGTTGGAATTTTGAGTTGGCTTTGCAGGCGGGGGTTAAAAATATGAGATGATAAAATAAGAAATAGTTTTATTAAAAGGTATAAAAAGTAGATAAATCTAGGAGAAAGTAGAAGCGAAGAAGTTGGCGATGGATAAGTGTGGGTAGAGGCACGATGGATTTAGTGATGACATTAGGTGTTTCTATTATATACAAAATGAAACTGAATAAATCTGAAAATTAATAAAATGCATACAAAATTAAATTATCAATATATTTTTATTTTTCAATTTTGTAAACGTTGTTATAAAATTATAAAGTGAAATGTCTAGTGGAAATTTTATTTCGGATAAAAATACGAATAAGAAATACCACTACAAAATGCTTATATTACAGAAAGTGTCCTACGAGAAAAATAACGTGCGTAGACAAATATAAAACACTTCCTTCCCTCTACATGGCAGAAAGCCATCTTCCAACTCATCCCATTTACCTCTCACAAAAAAGCTCAACTTCATTCCTCCATCTTTCCATCTCCCGAAACAGCCTCTTATAATTACCGCGAGAAAAGTCTCCACCACTACTCCCATTTCTCCTATAACGCACAAAAGTCCGTGTCTCACCTACGCTTTTACGTCGCCGCGACACTGCACCAACAACAACGCCATCCTATTCTCGCCGTAACAATAAGTGTAATCGTCCCCGTGGGGTGGCTTACACACGCCACCGCCTCGCAGCTGGTCCGCAGCTCTCTACTGGTTAATGCAAGACGACGAGCGAGCGCGCCTATACCTCCGTAAATGGAACTTCGAGCCGTAGTCCTCGTTAAACGACGGCCATTTGCATTTACATGCGCTCGCGCTCGCTCCGTCGACGGTTATACGGATAGCTGCTTGCTGGTATGCAAAGAGAGGAGGTATCGAGAGTTGCAAGAGAGAGATAGAGAGAGAGAGAGCGCATAGACGACGGGCAATGTTGAATTTGGAAATGGATCGCATGCGGGAGAAGCTTGTTCGCGCGATGTTGCGGAGAGAGGTGTGTAGCTTTAGGAGGGCAAATGGGCCGGAGAGATAATGGGCTGGGAATGGAAAGTTTTCTCGGGCAGAGAATGGTTTTTGAATATGGAAGCATTCAAGATACTGTGAGTGTAGAGTGTACTTGTCGTTCAAAGAATGAAATGTAATAAAATAATAAATTAAAGTATATAATAAGTGATATCGATCTGACAATCGGGAGTGCAATATCACATTCGTTTCAAAATAATATTAATATCATGCAGTTATTTTGATGTAATGTATTTGTGAATTACACGTAAATGCTTTTATTAATGCAATAAAATGATGATATTAAAAATAGTATAATATTGTACAAGTGACAGATAAATTAAACATCCATCTCTTTAATTATATTGAAATTTCGTGCCCTTTTAATGTACGCATCTCGCGTAAAGGATAAATTTACACTTCGACAAGCGTATTCCATCCTACCGCTAGAAAGCGACAAAAATAGCCGCGATTAATCTCACCGTATGGGCCACATCATCGGTCCATCAAAAAGCAGCGCGGCTGGAAAAAAGTAACGCCCACGCGCGTGTACTCCTCCTACATCCATCGAAATCCGATGGCACGTGGCGCGTCGCTACGATAACTCAAAAACGTCGAATTAATAACGACGCGGTGCTCGCGATGCATCGAAATTCGCCCTCGGAAAGAAAGTACTGCACTCCGTCAAAGGGTGCGATGGAATCCGCTTTCGCGTAGGCGAAAAGTCGACGGTGCAGCTATATCACCGTTTAATATTGAAATATTGTAGGGGAGGAGGTGTGTATGTATATCTGGTGGTGGAATATTTTTTATTTAAGGAGAATAGACGGGGAAGAATTTTGAATGAGCAGCGCATCAGTGTTGGGATTCGTTTGGAAAGCAGAGTTCGCGAAGTAATTGACTTTGAGGCGGCTTATGAGCTTTGCGAGTGGAATTTTAATGTTTTAGAACGTAAAGGAGAGAGTTACAGTTAATCCGATTTAATGGAAGATAATTTTAGAACAGATTTGTGATGTACTGTCGGGTATAAGTTTGAAGAATTTTAACGAGCGTAAATAATTAGCTATTCTGGTTGGTATTCTATAACAAACGTAAAATTTATAACTTATTTCTTCATTTTAATATTTCGAATTAATATCATAAAACACTAATTGATATTCCGTAATTAGAGAAAAAAAGGTTGATTTAAAAAGATTTTGAAGATAAATATTATGCTTAATAACATATTTAACATTAATTTTGGAAGATATTGTTGAAAAGAACAGTGACATATCTCCTTAGTGGAATTGTGCTTGCACCTACTATAAATAAAATTATTATATCGTACTTAAAAGAGCTTATTGCAACACATCATAAATCATACATGGAGGCCTTTAATGTCCATTTAAAACCGAAGCATCACAGTACCACGAATTATCCTATGATAATGGAAAAATTAAGACCTGTAAAGGAAATTTGGGCCATGCTATATGAAGCCAAACATCAGTTTTTTTAAGGACCTTATTATACGATAGTTGAAAAACTTTAATGATGTTGCTTTTGTTCTTGTCAACCGTAATCAATTACACATCCTATACATCTTATCTTGATAAAGAGCTTAAAGATGATAAATCTTTCATAATCTTACTACTTTATAAAAGGACAGCTCCTTTTTTGTTTGGAACCGCTAGCCGCGAAAAATACTGAACCAATCTTTCCCAACTTTTTAGCTACATCTTCACGGATCCCGGAATATTAAGCAATATTAAAATCTACAGATTTTCCATGAAAATGTTATTATGTTATTAAACAAGTTATTTGTGGTATGTGAATCTCCGTAAACACGATACTTATGGGAATCTCTATCATGCATGCGCTCTTACCGACGAAAGCCGCGCACACGTTCTTTGCACCGCTAGCGTGTAGTTAAAAGATCACTCACTAGATGGCGATCACCATTCCACAAGAGAATTGTCGAGTTCAGGCTATAAGATGAGCTTACCAACTCGCCTACAGTAAATAAATTTAATACACGTATTGTGTAAATTTTATGTATAGAATTATTTGTGTAGTTGAATAGCGAAATTTTTATACACGATTTAATTTTTACATACATTTGTGTATTTTTCATTGTTAAAATACTAATTATACAGAGCGTGTGCATTAGGTTCCGTTTTTAATACAAAATATTGTTAAACTGGACTCGATTAAAAAAATAAAATATTTTCACAAAGTATCAATTTTTCTAATTTGCCCCATTTATTCAAAGTTGGTAAATCATCACTTGACTTCCTGAGTTTTATCAAATCAAAGTATATATAAAAAAAAATATATAATGTGCGGATGTGTGATGATAATATATATATATATATACTGAGATGAATGTATATATTGAGAGATGTGTAAGATTATGTCGACCAGTAAAGCTTAAAACGCTTTTAATTATACAGAATTTTTTAATTTTACGATAATGAATTGATCGACCGTTTTACAGAGAATTAAAGCAGCAGATAGCGAGATTATTTAAGTGTGTATAACATTTAAAGGTAATGATCAACTATCATCGTTGATCCCTCGATTATAGCTTTTATGAAAATTAGATTTGATTAATATAGCTAGCTACTATCTAAATTAATCCTTCTCGAAAATAGATAATTGTTGCAGTAAAAGCGAAATAATGAGACTAAACTTTATCTATTTTTTTTCTGATATCTATTTAAAATAAAACATAGAGCAATATATTATTGAATATAAAACTCCTCCTTACCTCATTCAATTTTATCATTCAATATACAAAACTGTACGAACATTTATAAGAATTAATCAACCAAAATCTCAGCCCCGTCCAACCGTTAACCGGTGACGTAACGAACTGCGCGATTAATAATTCATGCGAGCTTTCGGACGCGCACCGCATTGGGAATAATCGATTTAATTTATAAATCGTCGGCGGTGTGTAAACGAATTAAAAAAAAATATATATATATCCAGACGTACCTACCCGCACAGAAAAAAAAGGAAAAGAATCCGATACCTTCATTCGCGTGCTTCAGCCGCCCACGCGCTCGCGTATTTAAACAGGGACTCGTAAATCGTTCGCACCAGCGCGAGCAGCAGCCACTCGAAATTAGCGGGAAAAACTCAGGTATAAATAATGCCGGGAAAATCCCTGTGGGAGTAAGAGAATCGGGTGAATTTCGTTTTTACGTTTTTTTAGGGTAGGATTAATCGAGTGGACGTGCGCGGTTATTAATCGGAACTTGATATCGTTGACCGTTTCCGGTCTATCGAGAGTTTGCGGTGCGGAGAACGAGTGCGCACTTTAATGGTAATGGGGTGCATGCGTCTGTCTGAGCATCGGCAATGCGAATATTGGATGGGACTATATAATAGGATGGCTCATTGTAGCATGGATTTTATTTAAATGTGGATTTCGGTTATAATTAAAGCTCGTGAATTCGAGTACGTAAAAACGCAGGTATAAAATGCAAATGAATTTGTGTGAATACAAATTAAGATCCGTACCAATAATTTAGTAACAATGAAAAAAATGAGCTCAATATGATATAATCTTCTCTTAATTATAACTTTAAGAATAAAAATCATAAACATTTTCGTTCCACCGATTTCATTTCTTGCAGAAGATCTTGACTCTCCTGTATTAATCCGCAACATATACACAAGAAACGCAAAACAAATTCAAGGCACGTATTCCCCGCTCTCAAAACTTGACACTCCTTGTGGACCAAAACTAAACGAACCCGGGAAACCGAAAGAAACAAACAAACCCCATCGAGCTTATCATGAAACATTCAGCCTCGGCCTCCCGGAAAAATGAGAGTGCCTTATGAAAAATCCAGGAAAACCGTGAGAGAATCACCGTAATGGCGGTCTTCGCGTGGACGATACGACGACGACGACGGGTTTGCTCCGCGTAATCCCGTGGACAGCGTCGAGAGTGCAATGCTAAGAAACTGCCGGCTTTTTCTTTTTCCTTTAGTGTCTTCGTCGCCGTAGCATTTTGAGGATTTTTCCGTGTATTTCCCGGAGAGTAGCGTCGCAATTTCATTGCGTTCGCTGTATTGCAACTGTCGATCAAAGCTGTCGCTGCTCGTTTCGCTACGGGTTAAATATGATTTGAGAATGCACGAGCGAAGGAAAAAATTAGTTTAGCCAAATGGAGTTATTTTAGATTTGATTTGTCGTAAAAAGCGAGACATTTTACGAAGTTATAGATATTTTCATCTTTTGTGAATTCGCTTTCATTGCTCAGGATTTAATAATGCAGAGGATTTTGATATACAGTCGTGTTTTCATGTCATGCAAATCTTGTTTGCATTAGTTATCTCGAACAAGTTATCCTTGGGCAATCATTGTCTTACTCCAATGATTTCGCATTGCGCATTTATAATTCAATTACTCTTAAAATATCTAAAACCTGTTCAGAACCCCAGCAACATTTCGAAATTCCTCTCGAATAAATTCATCCTAAGTATCTCTCACTTCTAACAATAATCCACAACTATGACTGTTGAATAACGCTGTAGCACCGCTTGATCATCACACTCGAACAAACTCCGCAACAACATTATTTTCGTCGCTCGTGCACAAGAAACGTCATACGCGACGATACCGCACTTGCACTTCCCCACAACTTATCCGAGCGCGCTATCAAGATCCATTAATTGATTT
>UCWB01005128.1:0-10643 GCA_900474355.1 Torymus geranii | reverse complement strand
AACATTACCATAAAAATCATCAAAGAAAATTTAAAATCATCTTAAATTCTTTGTTATTTAAATTTTGAAAAACATTTTAATTTTAAAAATAATTGCTTAAAAAACTTCTCTATTAACCATCATGGCGCTTAACAACAGTATAGTTAGTATTGATTCTTAATACATACTTATTACATTACAATTAAGTTTTACGACTTATTTAAATAGCATTTTCTGAATGCTCTCTCTAAAACTACGTACGAAATGTACGTATGACAACTCGCGATATTCTAAGATAAACAACAAAAAACACTTTCTCATGAAAATTCAGACCAATATGGTAAACTCCATAATCGAGCTTCACAATCTATACACACGAGTAAAACGGCACTTGTGCTGAACAGTGTCCTTTACGAGTGGAAAAAGAAAATAATGTCACGAGGAATATAATCTTTCTTAGTACAAATAATAACAAGTACGTAAAGCACAATAAACAAACAAAAAGAAAATGAGAGAGAAAGAGAGAAACGCAGATCAGGCTCGCCTAATCTTGAGCATGTGCAGGTTCGGGTGCCATGGCACTTTGCGAAAGGTCGAGGTTCTGCCCCCGCCGACGCCCCTAAAATCTTCTTCGTCCGGCCTCACTCCCAAGACACTGTCCATCTTGTCGTCCATACTGCAGACTCTCCTGTGTCTCCGCGACATCGTGCGTCCGAGGTTCGAGCTCGTCCTCCAGGTACCAGGTTCACTGGACACGCTTCTCTGGTAATTAAAGTTCTGCACTTCCTGCTCATGTCTGTGCCTATGATGATGATGGTGGCGACTAGGGCGACACGGAGGAGGTAAGGCATAACTCGAAGACGCGAGATGGACCTGAGGGTTCGGGTCCAGGTACAACCAGCTTGCACTGTCCATGTAAGGACGCAGGTAACCGCCTCGAGGGCCATCTTGGTAAGCTGAGGACGACATTGTTCCCAGGTGGTGGGATTTCAAAGATCCGTTGCGGGCCTGGTGCTGGACGTCGAGCTTGACCTTGCGTCGACGGTAGTGATGCTTCTTCAGTTTGGACTTGTTGCTCCAAGCTTTCGGCTTAAACCTAAAAATGATAAAAGGCATGAAATATAGAATTAGATGATAACATTTACGTAAGTTGAAACAAATTATTTTCATTCAAAGAGTTACAAAATCAAATATTAATCTACATTAAGAAAAAGTTTCTAAAATTAAGAGAATTATGCTGATTAGAATTTACCGTGTAAATGATTTGTTTGAAATAAAGTTTTACTTCATATACAGAAATAATTAAAATTATTGATCTTCCTCCGTTACTGTATAGTCCTTTTAAACAAAATTTCAAATACTGATCAAAGTACCCTCTCTTCATTACGACTCAATATTGATTCACAAAAATAAAGCTAAAGTTCTAAATACTGTGTACTAGGGAGGAATTGATTTTTGTTTAGTAAAAATATCGCAATGGATGTTCACCTGGAGGCAAAGTTTTTGGACATTCTGTGTCGTCAGTTGAGAGGATGATCGCTCTTCAGTGTCCTGTAGCACTTGTTCCAGGCCTCGAGCAGCAGGACGCAGCTGTGGAAGCGGTAGAAGATGAGCAGAGGCAGGCCTATTCTCGATATCACGCCCCAGGCGAGAACGCCGAAGAACCTCAGCTGTAGTTCCTGGGATATCCAGTTCTGCGTCACTACCGTATCGAAGGCCCACAGGACGGCTAAATAACGGAGACAAAGTTGATTGAAAAAATTCGAATGCTTTCAATTGATACTAGCAAAAGTTTTTATCGTTAAATCAAGTAAAAACTACTTTTTTTTAAAATAAGGTGTATAATTTTCATACATAAGGTATAATAAATGAATAACTAAAAACCAAAAGTGAATTACATTATCCTTAAAGTAAAAATTAAGAAAGCCAATAATCTTTACCATTGCTGAACAACAAGAATGTAATGACTTGTCGACCGGGTTTGGCGATGATCTGGAACCGCGTGATACAGCACCTCTTCGATGCCTCGGCTATCAGTGTGCTCTGGGCGAAGCATTGCAACAGCTGAAGAACGGACATTGAGAGCAGCAGCGTGTGCCTGGCCCGCATGTCGTCGATGTCTTTGTCGCCCTCTTCGCCCGTCTCCTGCAAAATAAATCATCCCAAGCACGTAAAATAAACAAGTAAAACTTAACTCCAAGGATACGATATTATACATCATCCCTTGCGTCTAGTTACATTCGCCGCGCCCGGCACTATACAGACACGCATGTATACATACCGGTAGAGTAGCCAGCGAGCAGGCGCAGACGACGATCGTGAACACCGAGTATAGCTGGACGCCGAAGAGCGCGACGTTCGACAGTAGCGAGTCCAGCTGCGCCGGTGCTCTCGTTACCACTGACATCTGCCTGATCTGTAGCAAACCGCTGCCGGTCATTAATCCGCTCAGCGACAAGATCCCAATGAGGGTGCCGCAGGTCAGCCAGGAGAGCGTCGACAGGGGGAAATTCTCGTCCTCGCGTACCACCAGGAAGATCAGGATGACGACGATGCCGGCCACCATGGAGAGGATGCCCAGAAACAAGCCCTTGCTGGAACCGTCGCAGCCGATGCGGCCTGAGCTCGGTAGGTCCTTCATGCTGTGGAACTTCTTGTGTAATAGGCGGCTCGAGCGACCGACGTTCTGGCCCATCACAAACGTTACGGCAGCGGCTATGAGACTGTGGCAGTGGAGTATTGTTCGTATAATTTGTTATTTGATTAGAAAATTAAAATGCGAAAGTTTTTTTTTTAACTTTTCTCGAAAAGAAAATGAGAAGAACAGCTTTTTGTGAAAGTTTAAATAACTTCTACTAATACTTAAGAATTAAATAATTAATTAAAAAAAAAATTACTCTACAAGCATTAAATTGTTTCAACTTATAGTGAAAAAAATTTTTTTATTTATTTTTTTATTTTTTTTATTTTTTAAGATGCAAAATTAAATTTTATCATATAAAGACCCAATGGCAAATCCTTACCTAAATTGAACTATGAACGGATAAAGGAATGGCATGCTGGACGTCCAGAGCTGTCCGAGTGAGCTACCGTTGAGGCACTCCTGCAGTGCTACGACCTGCGATATCTGCTCCTGTGATATCGGCTCGTAGCGGTTCTCAATCGGCGGGCTCTCGCAAGGTTCCACATCTACAAACCCAAGCCCAAAAAAACATCAATTATCATATGACCACCACGTGTTAATGCATGTATTATATATACAAGAATCTCCTTTCTTACCGGGAATGTGTTGAGTCTGTTTCGTGAGGAACCCTGGGAACCCGCGGAGATTCAGAGGCGAGGCTGACGTTGAACCGCGTTGTGCCACGTGCACGAAGTAGGTCCACTCCTGGGCCGAGTCCCAGATGACGAGGCGTGCCCACACCGCGACGTTCGTCGCCGCCAAGTGCGTAAAGCCGAAGCGCGCCGCCAGTCCGAACTTCTCCACCAGCACCTGCGATGATATCGACAATTATGATTAGATTATGTGTGGGTGTGTGAGAGAGATGTGAAGATGTTGCGTACCTGAGAGTTAACAAAGAGGAAGTGCATCTGCAGAAAGGTGAAGAGGCCGTGCAACACCGGATGCACGAAGATAACGTCGCTGAGGCACTCGGCACCTTGCATCATCGTGTGCATCGCCATCTCCAGGCCGTTGAACACCAGCGTCGCGAAACCGAATACTGGAAGAGGATATATATCCGTCATCATTAGGCAATTAGGATTGGACAGGTATTTATTGGCGTCGTTTTCTTTTGAGTGGCAAATTTTCTCTCTTTTATTATTAAAGGGTACTTCCAATTAGATAAGACTAATTTTATAGAGATCATTTTTTGTATGATACCTATAAATCTTTCAAGTATTCAAAATCAATATCTCTACATTAATAAAAATAAACATTAACTACTTACAGGAAGAGAATATTTTAGGTAAAAGCATTAGTTGTAAATCCTCACATCTTGGAGGCCAAATAAATCTGACCGTGATTTATTATAACAAAATCTGACTTGCTCATTGAAATTTTTTTATGTTAAATCGTATTTAAATTAGTAAAATCTACATTAATTCTCTACAACATGTCTATATAAGATCATTACCCAAAGACCCGGGGATAAGATGAAACTGCAAATCTAAATCTAATAAAGATCGATATAACATAAGCTACTGTTTAAACTTTTTATCGAAAATTCCAATTAACTTGTCTAGCACCAAGTACCCAAACATTTATTGACGTATATTATTATTGTAATCTTTTATTTAGACTCTATTCATAATGCATTGTTAAAATTTATCTGAATTAATATATAAAAATAAATAAAGAACAATGATCAAACCTCGAGAATATCATCCCCTGCATTTTAATCCTAAACATCCCAAACAGAATACTTACGCAGAGCGCCAACGCGAATGTAGAAGCTCGTGGGGGCAGTTCGCGAGCGCGATATGTGCGCCCGCTTGAGCGATCCAAACCGCGTGAGACTGGCGCCGCCGAGCTCGGCGTCCTGCAGTCCGCCTGATCGCATACTTCCGCAGCTGTCCACCAGCACCCAGATGTAGATGCCAATTATCACTGCGATGCTGCCTACGTACATGTACATTAGGAAGATGCCCTGCGGAGAAAGCAGCTGGATTAGCGGTTTTGGGGGCGAATATGTTGCATTGATGGTTTTGTTGATGAATGATGGCTGATGGGAGTGATAGTGTCTTCTCATTTTTGTCGAATATATATTGTATTAAAATTAAATGGAAGTTGTGAAAAAGTCGTTTACTTATATTTATCAGGTATCGTTTATTCGCATACAAGCAGTTTTACTTCTGCGCCCACACATTTGAACTTAGAATAAATTGAAAAAAATGAGTGACGTTCGACTAGGCCGAAACATTTACAATATTTCTCTATTACACATTCTGACAGTTATATGAATTATCTTTTACTCTAACAACTTTCCGAGAACTAACTGTTCTCCAACTATTATATAAAAACCAACTATATTTTATAAAAAAGAACACTACCCTCGTAACTGTTACCGATAGCAACACACTACGCGTATACAGACACTCGGACTCTTATAAACCAGCGTTCCGGCCAATTTTACTCGCCACATTCTTTATCCGCACATTTATTTCCTACATCTCCCTATACAACGGTACAAGCGCGCATCCTTTGAATATTCATCCTCGTTTACCTCGCCAAAAAAAAATAGGCTACCGATGCCCATTCATCCAGAAACGAGCTCGATCGGTTCTTCGTTTCCGTTCGCTCGGTGAGTTCCCGCTAGATCGACGCAGTGTTGATAAAGTATACATCAGGCATCCGCGAATCAATACGATCGTTTTATAGACGACGGTTTAACGGCGAGTGCGCAGGTGGCCTTTTGTGGGATTCGGATGTTTATGGCGCGGCTGACATTTGGCCTCTCGCGCGAGATGCAGGGACTTTTACGGGCGGCCACATATGTGCGTTCTGTTATGTGCAGAACTTTTTACTATTTCCTTGGCGATTTGCTTAGTAAGCAGTAGGTCGCGTATAGTAATATTCTTTCATTTTGTCTCTTTTTGTATTCGTATAGTGTCTCTATAGACATTGGCGTATTTAGTTTATGCAAAGACATATATGTCGAAATTCACAAATACTATATTCACAAACACTATAACGTTAAAGAAAAGTTGAGCACATCTCTGACAACTGGTTTTTCTTATTCTTTAACTGATATAATGCCCGAAAATAGCGTTGACCATAGGAAATCGGCATAGTGTTTTTCAGAAAGCTGTGTTTCATTTTTCTTGTTGAGATCTAACATAGGAAAAATGGATGAAAAGCCATTAAAGTACAAGAAAGGAGCTTTAATTTAATATGAGAATCGATAAAATCGGTCAATTCGGCGTATTAAGTTAGGTGCATTTGAAAATTGCAAAAAATGACCAAAAATGATTGAATTACGTGGATTTGGAAAAAATCGCTCATTTTTAGTCATTTTTCGTGATTTTCAAATGCACCGAACTTTGTGCTGAACTGACCGATTTTAACGATTTTCAAATCAAATTAAAGCTCCTTTCTTCTACTTTAATGGCTTTTTTGTGAAATATTTTTTGCCATCTTTAAGAGCTTATTGTTATTGGTTAATTAATCATCAGTGACTTTTCGTCCATTTTCCCATGTAAAATTGCCATAAGAAAAATGAATTTCAGCTTTCTGAAAACACTACAGCGATCTCCTATGTTCAACGCTATTTTGGTGCATTAACTTAGTTATAGAATAAGAAAAACCAGTTGTCAGAGGTGTGCTTCAACTATTTTTTTTCGTCGTTTTTCCGTACAAGTTAGGAGCCTTTTTTGTTTAAATTTGTTTGATTAAATTTTTTTTTTGTTTAAATTTTTGTCTAAATTTCGACATATACAAACGAAAAAATCAATCGTGTAATTCTCGATCCCTTCACTTCTCAGCAACCTCGACCTCTCGCACTCTTCCGTTTCCTCGCCGATTTCACACCTCTATCAATCCAGAATCGAGCGCGTATGAAAACGTAATCCCCTCCCTCTACTCGTGCATGCATGCAAACACCGTTGCGCGACCCCGCGGGTAATTTCGCGCGAGCACCGCGCTTGCATGTATATACATCCGTAATTGCGCGAGATTACCCTCTCGTGCGGCCGCGGTGCGCACGTGTGTATACGCGCAAGTACATGGTATCACTGTTTCTCCGAGCAGAATAAATTACGGATAGCCGTGCGCGCGGGATTTGAGTGTGATGGTGGGTCGCTGCATGGGGTTGGATAGTTCGGAGGATATGCGAAGGTTTGAGATTGCGGTAATATGAAAGATGTGTATGTGTGTGCTAGCTTCGCGGTCGTTAATGAAGGGCTGAGTAGATCTAGCTTGAAGACGAGATGACGAAGAAAAGATTGGTCGGCTGTGTTTCCATTATTTTGAAGTAGCTTGAGATTTGTTAATTAAATTAGTTGCTTTTAAACTTGATTGTTATAACATTAACGGCAATGATTGACTAAATTTGTCGCCAGAGTAGAACGTACTCCAATCAATCATTATGTCTGGAAAAGTTCAATCTCAATATATTATTAACAACCTTCGTCCCGCAAAAGCAGCAGCTGCTCGCGCTACAAACTTTCCAACATTCCTCAACAATCACCCCATAGCTCTTACTCTCACCCCACAACCGCATTATCAAAAGTCATCGTAATTCAAGAAAGTAACTATATAACCTCACCGATTCCTTGGTGCGTCTGCATGACAAAAGGACTTTTTCCGCGCGCGCACACCATCATAATCATTATTTATCATGAAAAGCTGCTTTTTCGAAAACTACAACCTATTTCTACTCCTTTGATAATACGCCGATGATTGACGTCCCGGTCGTTTCGAGATTTCCTGCGCGCCTAGGTATACACACTTTTATTCTTCGCGATGCTTTATCGCGCGAGTGAAACTTAAACGTTTTCTTTTCATGCCGCTCTCTGTGACAATGCGGATCCGTCGTTCGCACGGTGTCTATATACGCGTGCGTCTGTTATTATGCACCGCGTCTACAAGAAAGTTTCTTTTGTTGATACTACATGCATGTTTTTTTTTTGGCGAACATGAGAGTATTGTTGAACCGTCGCTGCACGTTATTACACCGCGACTTTCCAAGTGTATAAGTACGTGCTATACACAGATGCCTCTGAATTGCCATCATCCGAAATTCGCGGAACAGAAGCGAAAACGCGTACGTATCGGTTACCGAAATTTACGAGCCGCGTGCTTTCCCGCTCTCGTATACCGTCAAAGCGAACGATAACTCGGACTCCATCATCATCGTCTTATAGCTCGCGCGTTCAAAAGTATAGATACAGCTCGCGTCACGGTCCAGGCGAGAACTTTTCTTCCGCGCCGGCAGATTTCTCTCCGCTTTTATATTGCACTTATAATACGCGCGAACGTTTTACGAGCGAGAAATCGCCGAGAGAAAGAGATGATTCGCGACCGAGTGCGCACGCGTCGGCTGCTGCTGCTGTCTGGCCAGTGTATTTTCTTATATAGCGGGCCGCCACCGGTATTTTACCGATATTTCAACGAGCCTGATATGCGGATGGTTCCGCGATCGAAAGTATATATATAATAGTCGTAATTCGAGTAGCGCAAGTTTGAAAATCTGCATTGGTAATCGAACCGCGTAGGCGGAATTTTATACTAGTTCGACCGCTTAATGTGCTGAATCCGAAAGTACTTTTTATATAACCAAGTGGTATTAGTCAAATTATTGGCAAGCCGTTTCGCGTTATATAGAATCGGTAGCGTAGTTTCGACGTTTTAATAAAGCGCATATTGACGAGGTATGATAACGAGGAATCGAGTTATACTGCACGGATGATATGCTGTTCTATAAATTACTCGACTTTACGCGTCCCACACGGTTCATTTAACGGACGCACGGCGGTTTCCTTACGCGCTGCTAACACGCGCATATAGCGTCATTTTGCTCGAATTGCGCCATTCAAGTTATGTACCTTTCTCATCGCGATCGCGGCGAAATTATTCGGAAGCGGAAGAATTCGCGGAGAGAAAGCGACGAATTTTGCGTATTTACGAGGAGAGAATATTGAAATGCAGCGGCAGCGTTACGTGCACAGATAGGTAAATGAGAGAATGGAGGTATTATATTATATGTGGTTTTGTAATACCTGGAGGCTGAGCAGTGGCACGGGCGTGTCCATGACCTCGGCCAGGCACAGAGCCATCGTGATGACGATGACGAGCTCGCCGTAGACGTTCGACAGGACCACCCATAATTGTGAACTGCAATTGAGAATACGCGCGCAGGTGCGCGGTTATAGGGATTGTGCGATGATTATGAAAATGATGTAGTAGATTAATTTTGATTGAAGCTAGCTGATGGTGGATGTCAGACCTAAATTATTTTTTGTCGTAATTTTTATGTAACAAACGAAATTGGTAGCACGGCCATTAGCTGTACATTCTGACATATCTGATAATATAGTAGATATTCTTGCGGATGGCAGTAAAGTTTAAGTGAGAAAAAACGTTCATGAAATAATTTTTAATGCTATATTGACGGAACTGAGATGATTCGAGAAAACTTCTTAAAATTGATTTTCGAAGCGAGATTTAATTTTTTTTTATCTAAGGATTTTTAGCAAAAAATCACAATGCAACAATAATAATATTCATCATATTTTATCAAGTATAAATGACATAATTTATTTAGGATTGGTACATAATTATGAAATACAAGCAATTCTACCAGGGATGACGAACCCAGAAACCTCGTTACAAATTATATCCGTTAAAGAATGCCAGTGATTGATTTCGACCGCAATAATAGTGAGAAAAGAAAAAAAGACTCACAATGGCTCGGAGTGGTCGAGAAGATCGTCGGGCGTCCGCGACCTCGCCAGTATCCTGGAGACGAGGGACTTGGGGGGCGGCGTGTGCGAGCGCATCGGCGTGTCGCGCACCGGCGAGTCGCTGCTGTCACCGTTATTGTTATTGTGGTTGTTGTGATTGTTGTTGTTGTTACTGCTGTTGTTGTTGTTGCGTTCCGCGCGGCTGTTGCCAGCGGCGGAGGTACCTGCTGCTGCCCCAGGCCCGCCAGGCCCGCCATCCGCCGTACCGCCCGTCGTGCTGCCCGTCTCGTTTAGGCTGTCCTTGTCATGCTGCTCGTTGCTCGCTGAAAACAAGAGGAATTGTACGTTATATTAGGCGCTAACTCTGGGATAGTCGCGAGTTTCGACGTATAGTTGGATAAATTTAAGTAATGGATGTTCAAGGGTTCAATTTTATAAAATTTTGAGGGGACTGTATTTTAGAGAGAAGTCGTAAGTCTAAAAAAGGATTACTATAAAAATACACAAGAATACTGTGGAATAAAGAAGCTTCCTGTTAATTATGTTCCAATAATTTATGCCAATTTAAAGTTGTAGGTATAGCAAAATTTGCGTACTCTAGTTGTTGGCATGGATATTCTGAATTGTATTGGTTAATCACCTTTGAATGGATATAACTTTTTTGAAATGTTTTTTTCTTTTTCTAAATTTTACTTGGAACGTTTCCAAACTCAATAATTAACATATAAGATAATATTTTCAAAATACATATTATGCATAGATTTTATATTTTTTAACGAAGAGCTAGCAAATCTACATTGTAACTACAGTAAAAACCACAAATATGTATTTTCTAAGTGTTCTTAGTTCTTTTAAGTATTGTCTATCCGTTTTCAGTTTCTAACATGTATTGCTAATTCTAGTTATTCATTGTTGCTTAAGAAAAATTGAGAAGAAATAATCAGCTGACGTAAGAACCTGCAACTACTTCCGACGTTATTTTAATAAACCTACCTATAATAACATGTATAAATTATTGATGAATTTATCAAATTTCGCTAGTTATACCGGAACCTCCGCTCATAACCTTTTACTATTCCTACTTGAATGTACGGACATTAAAAAAAGAAAGTCAAATTGTCGGCATGAATATGTAAATTCGGATATTTTAAGTTCAGTATCCATGGCGTTACAGCACTTATTTCCATACGTATCCAGTACCTCGTTTAATCTTTACACATTTTTTTTCGCTTTTCACGCGCGCAACACGAGATCCATAAAAC
>UCWB01005127.1:0-10646 GCA_900474355.1 Torymus geranii | reverse complement strand
CGCAACGAAAAGAACCACTCGATCGTGACGCGCGTATTGGTGGGTGTATAGGAGTCTTGATTTAACGATTCGTGCGGTAATTGCGGCGCGCACGTGTGTGCATGTAAGTGATTAGAGGTGAGGTGTTCGTATATGTTATATTCTTGTAACTGTAGGATTATTTCTTTGAAAGAGGAACGTGGCTGTACTCGATGATGAGTGTGTACCGGAACAAAAGTAATTGATAGTTTTGACAATACACAATAGGCCGATAGATTACGAATAGAATTTTTTTTTAAAGAGTACAATGCTTACGCACACTATACTTATGTTATTGCGTTACTACTTTATGCATATTTCGGGTTCGAATTTAGCGTTTTGGCGTTGGAGTATTATCATTTTTTCATAATAAATGATATTTGACTTGGATAAAAAAAAACATGTTAGTTCTTTAAAATTGTATATTGTTACAATGCTTTTATTTTCAATTATTTTATTGTTCTAATCAAATAGTTAGTAACGTAGGGTATACACAGATGAAAAATGGATTAAAAGAAAAATCTTTTCTTGTATAATATTTTATTTTGAATTACATTCAAAAGTTCAAGTACTCTATCGATTTTATAAAAGAAATGAGAGCATTTTCACAAAATCACAATTCAACAACCCCCAAATAGTCTTTTCACGGTAAGTTCAATGAATAAAATCACTCGAAATTTCATCCATGCAGAACCCTCGTATATACTTCTCGAATACCTTTTCTTTCCAAAACCTGCGTTAAGAGTGAAAAAAAAAAGTAGCTCGAACAAAGACAAAAAATCATGAAAACCTATTCAAACTGAAAATTTTTCATATCCGCGCCAGATTCTTTTTCAACATAAAAATTCAAAAACCATTAAAACGTATAAATTGCTGTCGCTAACAATCGCGCGCAAACGACGACGATTATGCTAAATTATTCGCAAAAGCGCAAGTTTCTTGCGCATTTGTACATTCATACCTATCCCCGGCGTCGCGTCGTTACAGCGAAAGATGAATGTTACATGAACCTCCATATATATACATCTTTTCTCTCTCTCTCTCGTCGTCAAAAGCTCGCGTGCTAGCACACACACACACTTTTAACTCCACCATACCGGAAGATATTTGAATTCATCGAAATTCCCCGCTCCCGTGGCTTTTCGCGTTACAACGCCTCCGCCCGCTGATTTCACTCCCTCCTCCCCCAGACGTGTGTATAACGAGCTTTTTCTCCCTAATTGTGTAATCCAACCGTGAACGAGAGGGGATAATTCGCGTGTGTCGAAAATCGCGCGCACACGTAATTGCCGCGCGTGCGAGCCTCGAGTGTTGTATTCATTACACACATGCGTGTGTTTTTTTGCTTTTTTTTGTATAAGCAAAGGGAAAAGCCATACTTTTGTCCGAAGCGGTATATATGGTTGGTCTTTTATTAGGGGTTTTTGCCGGTTTTCAGCCTTTTCACGGTCGAGAGAATTTTCGTGTGGGGGGTGAATTGTATAAGGATAGAAATGAGAAAGTGAATTATTTCGTGTGCGTGCAGCAAAGGAAGAGTGAAGGTTGATTTATCTTTGTGAAGAAAAATTATTCATTCGCAGCAAAATAGCATTCTATAAGCGTGATTAAACAAATGTTATGGACATGTCAATAATCTTGTGAATACGAAGTTAATGGTCTATTTGTATATAGCTGCAATTGTGGAATTTATAATATTTTAACGTGTTTTATTTATTTTTTTTTACCTGAGAGTAATTGAACACTTAATAGGTCCAGGCTGGCATAATCAATACATAGCACTCATAAATTTTCTTATAATTAAAATTATTTCTGAATACATAGTATAATGATTTTTTTTCAATAATGTATATTAATTGTTATATAAAAAATCATAATAACAGCGGCTAGAAGTAATTGAAAATTATAAAATTAAGTTTATAACTAACAAATTTTTTTATTTCGATATACGGTGTTAAAAATTGTGCTTGATATCGAATTATCAAATGACAAATATCATATTTTCGAATACACCAGTTTACCTATCACCTGAAATATCGAATATCGTCAATACTATTTTAATGCGAATAAATCTTGTTTCTAATGATTTAATTTAAAATCTCTTTATTTTACTCTCAAAATATGATCTGCTTCATTTAAAAGTTCTATAATACCGTTGTCGAACTAAAAAATTCGTTCGTTGACGTCAATTTTATAGTGCATCGTCTAAACATTGGACCTCTTCCCTCTCCCATTGAAACAATTAATTTTCTCAATTTTATTTTACATTATACAATTACTTCAAAATCAATTCGTGCACTATGATATTTATGTGTGTCCGCAGTCAATAATATGAAAATTTTTAAAATACATTCGTTCTAGGAAACAAATCAAAACCTTCATTCATTCATTGTACACTGATATTATTTTTCAAAGCAAATATTCAACCATGTATCATCACGAAACGCATTCAGCACAATTTTATAATAAAGTAACACTCATTAATGAGATTCGAATACTATACGGGAAATAGGTACTCCATTTAAAGCAAAACATCAACGCGCGAGGTGAAATACTTCTGATACACAGCACACGACTGACTGAACCGTTAAAACACGCGACATAATATATATATATCTATATAACGTACATTCACGATATCACTTCACCTATTTTCCATACAACTCCTCTACCCTCGCGCCAACAATCGCGATATTTCAAAAGCCCGCGCGTATTCCACATATATACGCATCATTTGCGCATTCATTCGCATTCGCGCGCAAAACCTTTAAAAACATCCGAGCGAGCGGCGTCAAAAGATGAAAGTTCACAGGGAATAACCAATGTGTCGTGACGAAAAACCGTAAAATAATGTATAACGCGTTGAAAAAGCGCGAACGCGCGAGAAAAGTGTATGTACGTGGTTGAGGAAGATGAATTGTTTTTATATGCGAGCGTTGAATGAAACGGGCCTGTAGTTCTTTACTAAAACGCTTGGTGAACAAGACTCTGGAGAATCTTGGTACCAACGGCTGCATGGTTGTAGTGCGCAGTGACTTGTGTTCACTGAATTCATTTAAATATCAAATTATCGTTTTAAAACATAATGTAGAGATAATTTAATGTAGAGTCAAGCAAAGTAATACTGTTCTTTTTTTGTATAAGTATATGTATATATGTGTGCAAAATACGCGGATAGAATGTTCTCACAAAAAGTATCGCGATGTACGTGAAAAATAATTACTGCTAGACTGTAACCGTTGAGCTTTTTACGAAAATGTGTATTTAATTACTTTTTAAGTAGAATTGTTGGCTTTTCTTCGTACTGCACGATGATATATGTATTATTCGCAACATCATTGGAAATGTTAGTTCCTAAATAATATTTCACTTCAAATTTTGTTACAAAAGTTATAAAAACTGTTATAAAATTTATAGAGAAGCTTAGTAAAGATTACCGTGCTTATTGAATGTCGCTGGAAAATTCATCAAACCCAACATTTACAGTACGGTAAAATTTTGGATGATGCATATTAAATTTTCTTAAGACCGAAGTAATTATTATAGAAAATGTGGGTAAAAAGATAGCAAAAGTCAGTTGTGTCTTGATTAACGCGAATTCCACGGTAATTTTTTATGAGAAAATTCTCCCCGTGTAGTTTGTTAAAGGTTTTCTGAAATAAGATATAACACAATCGTTAGATAAAATACAGGATTACCATCTTAACATATATCGATTAATAGTAAAATTATAATTATGGTAACTGCGGTAAAACAACTAAATAACTATAATTACTTGAAGTTTATATTACAAGATAAATGCTTAAGCAAAGCTTCTATCGCCAACAATACGAATTTCAATAAAATTGCAAAGTTTGATAAATTTTACAAATAACTATACCATAAATAGTTCATAAATCAACATAATATTGTTCTGCTGTCCTCTTATCTTATAGTATAACTTAAAAAAAAAGTTTCTCTCACCCGACTAACAACATTACACTACACTCACACATATAAAAAGTGCCAATTTTTTTCTGACCATTTTTTCTTCTTCGACCAAACTTCACAACCACCCTAAAAACTTATCCCATTCCTTCAATTTTGTTCTCTCCACTTCCTCAGCGCAGACTTACAGTAGCCCCCAAGCACATTCACTCGCTTTTTCCCATCCAAACTCCACGATCGTCAAAGCCTTTGACTCTCTAACCCCCCACAATTGATTTCCCTCTCCCTCCTTTTCTCCTTATCCGATTTTCCTCCTTTTAAAAAAATTGCACACCGTAGGTACCTACGCAGCACACGCATACACACACACGACTCTCCAGCGTATAAATACGTCGGCGCGCGGAGCTCATGCAAATTAGTAATTGAGAGGACGCCGCGGGGCCCCAGTACAATCTGAATTTCCCAACTATTCCCTGAGAGTGTACATGTTCGAGGGCGAGAGAGAGAGAGAGTCTTTTATTATACATTATGCAAAGTAGGTATAGCGGAGTGTGTGAGAGAGTAAGTACGAAGGATTTGCTGCGGCGCGCGTACAAGGGATGTTGTAATGGGGGGGGAGCAGCGCGCGAATTTGATTAAGTATACGTCGTCGGAAATGGAATTGGATTATTTTTTGACGTTTAGTATGAAAATTGGCGCGGACGGAGGGGGGAGAACTTTGGCAAGGGATGTGTAAGGGTGTAATTTGAATTTTTCCTGTGGCGAGGTGTGTGTATAGTTGTTGTTTAATATAACTATTTTGTACTTTATATAACGTTAGTTTTTGTTTTGGTGGTGTGGAATTGGAAGATACTCGACCGTTGAAGAGAATCGTGTTCTAATGAAACAGGAAAAAGATTAAAGATTTGTAGTTTTTTATAGAACAGAGCAGAACGATAAAAATACAGCGGTTGGAGAATTCTTGAACGAGAAATATATGCAAATTTTGAATTATGTAGAATAGCGAAGAAATCGCAAGAATATTCATCTTATACTGTCCACTGGCATGCAAAAGGTTTAGATATGTTAATCTTTTCGTGAAAGATCCAGAACCGTTATCCTCGTGAATTTCTATGAATTATGAACTTTTTTTTCTTACGATTAATAACGATTAGTAATTGAAAACTCACAGTAAATCGCGAAATCCATATACTTTTTCACACGAACGTATATACCTACGCCGATCGGCAATATTGAACGGAAGCTCGACGCATATAATCGCGACATCTGAACTTCTCTCTCTTTCTCCATCTCTCGAAATTAATCGACTTCTTAAACGGGAAAGTAATTTAAGCCGCGGACCGCACCGAGAATAATTCCTCCTTCGCTTCTCAGCGGAGACGCAGAAGGAGAAAAAAAAAACGCGAACTATGCACAAATGAGATTTCAGAATCACGTAGCAGTCGAAGGAAAGAAGAACTCTGGGATTCCCGCGAAAGTTGGCGGCGCTGCCGTCGCCGTGATGGCCGATATCGATGGTAATCCATTTTTTTTCTTCTTATTTTTGGGGATGTGGAGGAGTGCAAAGTTCAGGTTTAATAAAGTACCTGAAAACATGTTAAATCGAAACGTAAAAAATCGTGTATTTGGTATAGTTGACACGTACCCAGTATTAAGTAAAATTTTATCAGTAATATTCCGACACGTTTAATCAATTTTGTTTTTGAGGTTATGACGACTATTTTTCACTATGATTTAGTTTTAATTAGATTAAATGATAAGATAATTAGATACAATTACAAAATCAAACGTTTTTATTCTATTTAATTATTTAGTAGTTCTATAAATACACGAATTTCAAAATTCAAATCTAGCACATTTTCAATCTAAAAAAATTCAAATATTTGCGCTTTTTTCAAATAGCCAATCACATCGAGTCTTTAAATGAGTCACTACTTCCGGCCATCATTTTTTTTAAAAGAGGAGGATACATACGTAACTATCATCCAAAACTCGATAAAACTTTTATACTAAAGCCTTTTTACTTTATGTATTTGATGGATAACACTCGGGAGTGACATACATTCGTTCCCCTACTTTCCGAATGTTTCGAATGAAATAGCAACGTTGTCAAAAATTTAAAAACTTCAACATCATGTAGCCAACTTCCAGTGACACTGCTGTCAGTCAAGCTACATAAAAATATATCCCTTAACTTTTCCAAAGTCCTTATATTTATGCTAAAACATTTGCAGAACGTGCCAAGCCACACCGCGAAAGTGCCAAACGGTTCTCCCCCCCACAAACTTAAACTTAAACTTAACCTCAGCCGTCGGTGGTCACTTTTGGCACATTCCTTACACACACAAACACATACACAGAGTCTTGCACTTACCCGTAAAATCTGGTCGCCTTCTCGCAGCCGTCCGTCGCGCGCTGCGAGGCTCTCAGGAACTATCTCGGAGATGTAGACCTCGGTGTCGGCATCCTCGCTGCCGGAGCCCGAGCTGTAGCAGACGGTCAGTCCGAGCTTCTCAGCACTACCCGCCTTCCGTAGCGTCACCTCCTGCAACACACACACACACACATATAGATATCGTACCACCCCCGTGAAGTTCGATCGTTTACGACCGCGCTGGTGAGACGAGCCCCTGGACGAAATCTAATTAAGCCAGAGTTTCATGCCACCCTTTGGAGGCTTGCCGTAGGGGCTAATGGCCCTGTGTACACGTGTATATATAGGGAGAGTTGCGCCAGATCAAAGATTTTCGAGTGCAGAGAGTATATATATCGATTCGAGAAGTTTCCGTATATAGGAGGGCGTGTGTTGGGTAAGGAAACTGTCTTTGTGAAAAATTAATGTCATTAGATGTATATAGTGAAGGTGGATTCGAGAAATGGGGAGTATAGACGACGAGGATATTTATGGAGTTTGGTGTAAGTAAGAAATGATACGTAATGGAGAGGCGAATAGGAGAAGTTGGAAAGATATTCGGAATAATGGCCTGTAGTGAGTGAAAAAAGTTGTAGAATAAGTTTCTAGAAAAGAAAAATGGAAATATATATAAACAAACTGCATGTCGGATGTTCGTATATACGTATTTTTTTTGTACACAAAATAATCATTCTTACACAAATTTACATGTTTACGAGACGACGAGGAATAAGTAATATTGATGAATAAACTTGGACCCCCAATTTAAAACTTCGTGCCTATATCATTTTTAAGCAGATGTATTATATTTTTGGTAACGGCACTTGGAAGCGAAATATATTAATTCATTTCGCGCATAATGTAAGTGATTATATACATGAGCAGTAGGCGAGAAGTTAGTATTCAAACTGACAGTAAATGTACGCGGGGGGATATGGAGTATACGAGGATCCTAGGGATGGTCCCACATGGGACACACGTGGTACCGATATGAGACGAACGTGAGACTAATGTAAAATTCTAGGTTAGGATGTATTGCAGAAAGCCGTGCGTGTGGATTTCGCATGGGAGTTGAATTGGTTCTAATGCGAGATAGATAAAAGGAAATATAGACTTCTTTAATCTAGTCTTTGATCTATGGATGGGTGTGATTTGTGCTTGATGGGGAAGAGCAAAATCAATTCATTTTTTACAAGGTTTAAGTGAAGAATATACGTAACGTTAAAACATTTTATAAACATTATAATTCCGAATAAAAGTTTAAAAACTAATATCACAAAGTATATGTACAAAATAATCGATAATTAAGTATCGGTAGAAAGGCATTTTTTTCAAGTCTTTTGAAACATTATTTTCGCAGATAATGCATATTTTGTACAAAGGTCTATCCCTTTTTGGTTTTCCTAATTAAGATCCTTGTAAACTTTAATCTTTCAAAGGCAGGCCCCCTTATGAAGTTGCAGTGATTATATACAACGTCAAGACGCAATATAGCAGACAGTAATTTGCATTTTCGCGTAAAAAGAACAAAAGTTTGTTAATAAACTTTTATTAAATTCCTACGACCATTAAAAAAAAAATAATTATTCAAAGTTTCATCCACTTTAGGATACTTTGTCGCGTGAAATTATGAGAATATGATGTTAAAATTTTTTTCCATTTCGCTTGATTAAGCTACTAAAGCTCTTTTACGCCATATTAATTTTGTTCGTTAATAAAAATACTCGATGAATATCACAGTCATTATCCTTATTTACGTAATTTTCGAAATTGATATTAGAATTTTACTCCGAATGATAACGTTCGTGATAAACGAAACACGCATCATAGGTATACGTACATCACGTGAGTTCCGATCTATTTCAATCAGGACAACGGGCGCGATTCTAATACCGAGGATCGGCGTGCAAATCAATCCTCTTTGATTTTCGTGGCAATACGTCACAGGGATAACAAGCCGTGCAAAGTTTTGTCGGATGTCGATTACAGATGAATTTCTATCTGTCGCCCGTTAGATTCATCGAATGTCAGTCAAGCGGTTCGAGGTTTCGGGCATCCCGTTTAATCGTAAATTGTAGAAATTAAAATAGGTTTAAACGGTTTACTTTCTTACAGATATTTAAGATTTTTTAATTATACAGGTGGAATAATATATATAATATGACCATTGCTTTATAATACGATTTTATGTGAAAATTTCAATAACGTACGCACTATGTTATTTGCGAAAATATCAATTTCACATTATTACTTACACAAAAGATACTAATGAATCAGAATTTCCAATATGTATTCAGTTATTATATTCAAATAATATCTGATCATTGATCAAAAGCTTATTTCAATTTAGAGTGCAATCGCGTATTTGATTCTGTGAGTATTTTTAAATTTGTACTAAAATTACAATTTTTTTATGATATATATTCAAACGTCGCTAACTTCAAGTCTTCAACTTATGTTAAATGTTATTTGGAAAAAATTTCTGAATTCAAGAATTAGCGGAATAAGAAATAACTGTTTTTGAATAAAATATGTGGGCTATATATACTTTGTTTAATTATTACTACAATACTTTTTTTTAAATATTTTTTCTTTTATCAAATACTCTCCACGAACCCCCGCAAAAGAAACAGCCCCATAACCGTCTCACCTCGAAGTCGATCTCTTGTCCCAGTATATCATCGAAACTGTCGTTCGTCTGCTCATCCGCGTGCAGCGTCACTGGCATAAAGTCGTCCTCGTCGATAAGTCCCGCCCAGTCGGTCTGCACTCCCGTCGACACCAGCAGCGTGAACGTGTTCCCGCCGTTCTCCAGCTGCTGCTGCTCCTCGTTCAGTTCCTGCTTCTCGTCCTGCTGCTTCTCGGGTGCTGTGGTCACCTGGGGTATAGTCGTGGTTGCCGTGCTCGTAGTCGAGGATGTGGTTGTAGCGGACATGGTGCCGGAGGTGATTGGCTGACGACGCAGCACCTCGACGATAATGGGTTCCTGAGCGTGCTGAAAGCAGCGCACCGCGTCCTCGTGGCTCGAGTTTGATACGTCTGTGCCGTTCACCTGTGGCAGAAAGCAACGGGTAACGTTATAACAATGTTTTAATAGTATTGCTATAGTACTTAGGTAGTAGTGTTTTTGTATAGACATATTTTTGTTTTCTTCTGTTTGTTATTATAATAATGACTCGTTGACGAACAGCGATATTGGGATGTTAGAATAAGATTATGAAAATGTATTTCTAATATTACAAAAAAAGATTTTTCTATCGTTTCTGTATATTTATACGAATAAAATACTGTAAGTATCGTTTTTTTACTTCTCCTTATGCAGAAGCTTTTCGAAAAATAATAAGATATAAAATTAATGTATTCGCGACGAATTGAAGTAGTAGTTTTTTAGGCACCTTAATAAATAGACACGACTTTAGATAGATCTCGCTCAATATAAATATCCACATTGCTCACTCTAATTTTTACACCACACCTACACCAAAACCCCCGGAATTTATTCCTCACAGCGGCAACCGCTCAAAGAACAAACTTGTAAGGATTGACACACGCACACGCGTTTAGCGCGCCGTATTTCAAAGTCCCCGCGAGAAACCTTCTACGTGTTTTAATGCGCCCCCTACCTCCGCGCGTCAAAACGCCCGCGCGCGCAGAGATATGGTGTTCTATACACCTCTCTCTCGCTCCGAAAAATGCAAATGCAGCGCGCGTAAATCTCATTTTGAGGATCAAGAGGGAGCGCCCCTACATATATATATATGCGCGTGTAGGATGAATCATCGCGGTGGCGGCGGCAACGCGGCAGATGATGCACGACGTATATATACGAGTAACAGCCGCCGCGTGGTGTTGCGGCATCACGCTACGGTTTTATTAAATGTGCCGGGTTTTGTAATTGATGAATAAAGAGCCCGGAGGTGGGACTGGTATATTTATTAAAGTTTCGGGACGACACGACGATGGTTCGTGGCAATAATAATGATGAAAAAAAAAAAATTTTTGGGTAAATATGCTAAAATACGGATGATGGTTGATGATAGAGTCGTTTGAAAATATATGAAAATTTAGTGGTTTTGCATTCGGCAGGGCTGGATTAAGGCATAGGCAGACTAGGCACTGACAAAGCCCCCACCAACCAATTCAGAAAATTTTTTTCTGCCCTCCGGCCGGAAAGTGCCAACTTCCCTGCCGCTGCGCAAAAGGAATTTGCCGCTTTACGGCGCCGTCGAGTAAAAAATAGTATACAGACCTTGGCCAGTAAAAAAGAAAGCCTCAGATCACGTTTGTCAAC
>UCWB01005126.1:0-10640 GCA_900474355.1 Torymus geranii | reverse complement strand
GTTGTTAGTATAGGAAAAAATATGTCATATTTATTAATTATACTACATCTTTGGAATTATATATTGATTTTAATATAATGTACACTTAATTAATAATTAATTAGATTTAATAGTTATTAATATCATCATAATTTTCAAAAATGACTAATTATAAGAAATATAATTTAAATCTATATTGTATTGCTATTAATTAAGAATAAAAGGAGTAAAATTACAACTAAATTTTGAAGTAATAACACCAACTTAGAAGTCGATACGAAACTTACGCAATTTTACCTATTGATTGTTCTAAATTAAAGCATTTGCTATTTTCTGTTTGATGATATGTTCGTAAATGAGTATGACGTCTTTACCGTTTAAATAAAAATGAAAGAATGTTATCCAAATTAGTTGCCCATTAAAAGGAAATACTTTTGTATAAATGAGTCTAAATATACCTCATTTTCACATTGCGGGAAAACAAACTCGAAATTGACACGAGCATTACCGAAACGGCGCTCATGATGGCGACCACTGTTATTAAATTTTGATGAAGCTCATTTAAATCCACTTTGTGCGCGATGCAAACATTAAATGCCCGCCATAATGCATATACCGTAACAGCGCGCTGGAGATAAGAATAGAAATGTTATCACGTGCGCATTAGTGTAAAGTGTAAACGCTTTCACAGCTAGAAAACATAATATCACGCGTTTATTTCCGCCTGCGTTTACACGGTTTAAAGAGAATTCCTATTCCTCTATGCTCCACAAATAGAGCTTACGGAAATATCGACAAGCTCTGCCATCTAAATATCAAAAGAAGAATAACAACTGCTCGTGTTCCACCCTCTCTCGTAAAAAGCCCATCTAATCAACGCATCCCCTCATCGCGATAAAATGCAATCCATCTCGCGTCCACCACTATACACAATCACATGCTTAAATATGCGCGGGAATGAGTATGTGTGGATATACACACACACACGCACACAAGTTGAAATTGCACGCAAGCGACGGCTATCGTCGGTCTTGATCGACTTGCGGCTCGTACACACACATATACATATAAGTACGTTGCTGTGGGGCAAGGACGGACGGCCTGCGCCTTTAAACGGACCTATAGCTGCATCATGCCATTAGACGCCTATATAGCTAGTTCTCTCACTAGCTTACGCTCCTATGCGCTGCACTCTCTTTTTTTCTGCGCGCCTTTGCTTCTTTTCTCCGCGCGCGCGGCAGCCTCGAGAGCTGCTTTGACACTTCGCAAGCGCCGCACGGGCTCGCGACGTGTATGTAGAGAGGCCTGTTCATATAGGGATGGTTCCGCGCTAAAAGTGTCATTAGCGGTCGAAACGTCGCTGTGGCAGTTGACGAGAGAGGGATGTTGTGTAATTTGTTGAATTCTATGGGTTTTGGTTTTTAGAATAAGATCATTTTATTGCTTGTGGAAATTGTATCTTTTGTCGCGTGTATATTGAATGATTGTTCCTATATATTTTTCGGCTATTTTAACAGACCAGTTGAGAATAATTGTTTTACAGTTAAAACAAACGTATATTAGGTCGTTCACGTCAAAGATGTTTTTTTTTGCGTTAAAATAACTGAAACTTTATCAATAACTTCAGGGAAAACATAACTGAACTTTTGTTATTTTTAGTAGCGTACGTTATACAAAAAATCAATGTTGTATTCAAATTCACTGAAAAAAATTGAAAATTCTAGAAATTTAAGCTTTTACAATGTTAAATTCTCGATAAATGCAATTAAAATTTTCATCAGTATTATTTAGAATAAAAATTGTTTTTATAAATTTTTTTTTTATAAAAAAATATTTGTTAAAGAATATTTTCATCGTTATACATTCGAATTTTTTTTTAATGTATACGGTAAAAGTGGGTTTCGAAAACTTCAAAGATAAACTTTCATCAATATTTATTTTAGAATTTTGAATGCAACATCCTGTCTCTCTTTTGAAAAATATCAATAAATTTTCAAATCGAATTTTATTTTGATTCTTGAAAAAGACCGAAATGTATATTGTTAATTCAAACAACATTCGAAATGATATTCTCAGCCAACATCTTTTTAAATATTTAATACAATCACTGTAAACAACTCAAATAGCAACTTGACCACAATTTGATGCAGGTATTTCAGTATGGAATAGGTCGTATGTACATACACGTGGTTTCAAGTACACACGTGCCACACACATATAGAAAAAGGTATAGACTACTTTTGGTGCTTCTTGTACGACGCGCGAGCTAATGTTCGTATATAAAGAACAAGATGTTCAGCGCGATTACATCTAAACGTATTTAGCAATTATTCCGCACGAACCTTGTAGCACAGCGAGCAAATTATGATTGATATACCACACACAAATTATTATTTAATGTTGCATTGTGTAATAATGTGTAACAAAAACAACTGCTCTTCACGCTAAGTTGGTGAGAAAACTTTATCCATTATACCTTGAACTATTTATACGCATCAAGTGCAATTATTTTCCTATTTCCGAATATGAAACACATTTTAAAATTATCAAAAGTCTTCATACCACTCACTTGAGCAAAATCCAAATTCAATTAAATAACTTGAACTTGATCTTACATAATTTTATGATATTAAAATGTAATTATGCATAATATTACCATAACTTGCAGTTATAAAAACTCCGATAAAAGTCGTTCCGTCAAGCGCTTTATACTCAAACGCAAGCATAAAAGACAACACACTCTGACAATACCTAAAATAAAAAAGCAAACAATGTCCGACAACAATACGTTAACATTCGCTAATGATTAACACCGAGGCACGATGATTGACGTTATGCAGCAGCAGCAGCAGCAGCAGCAGCAGCGCAAGTTTCCGGTGAATTTCGTCGAGCGCAGACGCGGCGACGCATAGTAGGGAGGCAGGGCGATTAGCGCTGTTTTACCTAAATTCGTCGCGCACAATGCCGCACTTTGTCGTAAATAAAATCCATCATGCGTGCCACGACAGCAGCCCGCGCTTATGCAGACAATTTCCTGCCCTAGAAAAGTCTTTTGTTGCAGGGGCTTGCTCGAGCGCGCCTTTTCTTCTTCCCTCGCGTGTGCATAGAAAATCGCGCCGCTATATAGTTCCTTTGACGCCCGCGGTCGAAAGGCGACGAGTATAATAAGAATTCAAAAACTAGCGGCCATCTATATGCGCGCGGAGCCCATTTAAATGCAAACGACTAATTTTAATCGCCAAACGAAATCGCTCTTCGTTTACTTTACCCACAAGTCTGTCGTATTTTACGAAAGCGATAATGTGTTTTTTTTGTGAGCTCGAAGAAGAGAGAACCGAGCAGGGGGTGATTTCAATTTTATAATTTTTTATATAAGAAGCTTTTTACTTTTCCAAGCTCACCGCGCTTATGCATAAATTGATGAAAGCTGATGTAAGTCAAAGTATTCTCGTGTATATCTATATAGCACCAAGTCATTACGAGCTACTCGATACACCTCGTAAGTTAATGGCTCGAGAACTCTTGAGAAATCCGCTTTGAACTATTTTTACCCTGGAAAAAAGTCTATTATGGAAATTAAAGCCATCAAGGCAAATAACAATCGACACTCCTTTTTACACAGAACATTGTAAACCTTACCTCATCGAGCTCTCCATGGCACTGTGCGCAATCGAATATACAGAACGCTGCGCTCGCGCGCGCGTATAATAATTATGCCGCGTGAACGCACCGCTTATTTTATGCAAATTCACGCACAGGTATATATGACTCTCTCTCGCGATAAATTGGAGCAATTAGCAATGAGCACAGTATACGCGAGCGCGCGCATAAATCGCTTCTAATGCGAAAATATAGCGAAAGTATATGTACATAGCGTATAAAGCGCTGGACGGGAACTTGAACTTTTTCCCCATTTTCGCCTGGAGTTTAGATCAAATATTTAAGAAGAGGGAGGCTATTAAGGCCAGGAGAAACCGATATTATTGATTTCCGACCGCGCGTGTTGTACGCGGCGAATTCCGTCGGTGGTTTATGCGGCCATTATTGACGAGTTACACGCGCGGCTTGTGCATGCAATGTGCAACTTTTAAATAACACGGAGAGTTGTAAAAAAAAAGAACGAGTGCCGCTGGATGTGTGTGGTGGTAGAGTTGGTTATTATTGCTTAATTGTCTAGTTTTTAAACGATAATAATAGATATTTTAGAAACGTATCCTGCAATTTTATATATATTTCAAGTTAATATGTATATTGTAGAACTGATAAAACTTTTAAACGTAAAGTGTTAATAGGTTGGCTTTATGTAGATTTTTAGAAGTTTAGCCATCAAAGTATGAATAAAAATGATATACTTAATATGATGTCAATTACGTACCAGCACGTCCTACGGTTAAAAGCCTTTGTGAAACAAAGGTCTTTGAATAACGACAAAGAAGCATTTGTATTTAACGTCATTCATCCGTATTAAGTACATTTGAATGATTAAAACAAAAGTTGTACTCAATTTGAATGATTATAACAAAAGTTACATTATGGTTCAGTTATATGATCGTATTTTGGTTTGCACCCTTTATAGTCTCTTTGATGATTTATTCAACACGATTTTCTAAAAACTTCTTTCTTTTTACTGTCGTGCCACAGAGTAATAGAAATAATGGAATAACTATATCTGAAAAATTATCATTAATCACTTTGATGAAAGGCATTGAAAGGTACGTTTAATATTTGTAAAACAGTTATGTATAAAATTACAGCAAAAGAATCTCAATAATCATTGAAAACGGAAAATCTTGAAAATAGATTTCCATTATATAATGTCAATGCCTATAAAAACTTCTAAAGATTTAACGTACATATTGTGCGTAAACATATTAAACTCAATACTTGGATGAATATAAGATTCCAGCTGAAGTTGAGATCATTCTATGAATAACCTAGTGCTAGAAGTTCTACAGTCAATGCTTCTATTGCTGAAAGACATTTAAATTTAAAATATTCTGGGTCACTTTTAACTTATTCGAACAAAACCAGCGCTCCGGAAACTTCGAGCTGTTACTCTTGGGCCTCTCTTTTTCTGAAAAAATTTTATTTCTGTAAATGTGTTTCGTAAACGTTTTATGAATATGCAAATTGCAACGTATTATATATTCTTTAATTTAACAGTAAAAGAAATTTTTTATTCTCTCCAACTTTTATAATGTTGTAAAAAAAATTTTTTATTCTCTCCAACTTTTATAATGTTGAGATAAATGTTGTTACCCAATATGGCAATAAAAACTTTAACACATTGGCACTTGTTACTGATGAATTAGATTAAATTAGTTATGAACATAATAGGAACATTTGCTACACACCAAGGACACGATAGCTCGATTTTCAATCGGAATACAAGAAAGTTTTCATATCTGAAACACTATCTATGAGTAAATGGGTTATCGACCCTAATCACACAAGTTCACGCAGTTATGAACAAAGCTAATTTCTGATACAATTTATATACTTACTTCTATACCGGCGAGTTTTACCTAAAATCATCAAACTTTCCCTCGGCCAACCTCACCGAAATAAGTCTTATTCAAGCCCAATTACCGTAAATCGAAGCAAATATTGAACTCGCGGCCATTCCCCCGATCGATATATGCTTCACGTTAATAGGTAACCGAGAGCTATAAACGATAAACTGAAATCTCAAAATTTCTCTCGTATACCTACACGGAAGCGTTATCTTCGGGCATTTCGCCCGAATCGCCACGGCAAATTAACTTAAACAGCTCATTCGGCTGCAATCGATAAGCGCGCGAGTAGCTCTCTGGGAGGCGCAAGAGTTCTCTCTCTCACCCTTCCCCCCAATTTCTCAGCGACAATGCGCGAGCGCCCATATAGAATCGACGTAACAAGCGCGTGGCCAATAATTTTCGTATATACTCCGGAGAGTCTCTTTTGTGCGCGACTCCTTCGCCGAGCCGTCAGATGCATAGATAACGGAATTATCGTGCCCGCAGCGACGTCGCTGGCACTTATTGCGTAAGCAGTCTCTCTCTCCCTCTCTTCGACAAAGACTTCGCTGGAGATTAAGGATTCGTTCGGTCGTCATATATAAGTGATTCAATGGCAAGGCGAAGACGCGTGCGTGCGACTGTCGAAATGTAGGTATATACTACATTTTCGCGGTGACAGCGAATATAATGTTCCGTTGCTCTGGTGTCTCGAGGCTCCTCTGACGTGTGAGAAGACTCTGGCATCTTGAGAGAAATGAAATGTTTTCAAGAATAACTAATAAAGTATTTGTTATTTAGCAGTTTCTTAAATTTTTTTTATATGGATTTTTTTCAGTGATGGGGGCCAATTATTGGGCTAGCAAATCGATATTTTATAAGAGAATACTCATTGAATGTTGATTCATTTTTATACTGATATTTAAGCTGGACTTAACTCATTCGATTTGTTAAATAAATAATTTATATGCATTTATTTCATTAAGATAAAGAACTTTTACATAAGATGCATTATGGTATACTAATGTTTTAATTATTATACAAAAGACTCTTCTTTATACAATTACAATGTCTGTTTATCACTCTATTCGCATTTCCGCAACAGATACGCTATTTTATCATACAACACTATAGAATCACACTGCACCAAGTTAATCGCTTAACTTCCTCGTCGAATCATCAATATTCCAACGTCAACCATAGCATTCCGATTACATTTTTCGACGGTTTATAAACCCCGGTATAACGATGCGCGTTACGAGAACAAAATCCGTATCCCCGTCTCATTCCGGAGCAAGCCCATATTATTATCCCTCAAGCCCTCTTATTCATCCACGGACTAATGTGCCATTTATTACGATATAATTTACGACACCGCGCAAGCTCAGACAACCGCATCGGATCCTCTCGTAAAGAGGAAAACGCACTATTGCGTGCACAGCTCGGCGTCCCATAATCATCATCATCTGCTCCGAAAAATAAGTCTCCATCACCACGATCCTTTCCACGCATACACACACATACTCGCCCTCTCGGTACTTATTCCCGTCATATAAGACCACACCGCGTGTATAATAGATATCTACACACACAAACACTTCTCTTTGCCAGCTCTCTCAGAGCATATCCGAGGAGCGCATTTATACACGCGACTAACGCGCCTGTCACGCAGCTATCTAGCCTCCGCGCACCACGCGACATTCATCTTTCTCTCGTGCGTGCGGCTAGCTGATGTGGTGAGCACACACACATTTGTACAGCGCTGAACACACGATCATTTTTCGCGCGTGCGAGACAGTGACAGCCGCTCGTTCGTTTGCGCAAGAGAGTGAGAGAGAGGTAGTTATACCTAAGAGCGGAGAGTGGCAGGCAGTCGGTAGGCAATGCGACGAGGCAACACGCTACTAGGTGTATATAGATACCTATACCTAGGCGCCCCTCGCTCGCTGTCTCTCTCTCTCTCTCTCTCTCTCTCTCTCGCTCACACACACAGTCGTGTTGCTCGTCGATTTTCCGATTTTTTCGCGTCATAAATGTCGCGCGGCAGCAGCGCAGCAGCGACGGCGGTGGCGCCCCTCGAGAGAACAGAGCGGGCCCGGATTATTATAGTACACGGGATATAAACGCCACCGATCGACAGGTTGTTATAGCCGTCGTCGTCGTACAGTATAGATATATAATACGTATACATATAGACGGTGTGCGTGCGTGTGTGCATATACCGCAGAGTTTGAAGCAGCATGGAAAAAGTCAGCGGCGCGGGAAGAGCGACTACGTCGACAAGCAACACCGCCGGAGGTGAGAGACATAGAGCCTTGAGTGCGCGATCGAGTGTGCGTGCATGCTCGATATATATGTGTGATGTTTTATTGTGTGCTGCGTGGATAAATGCACGACGTGAGAGCGATTTGCATTTGTTTGATATAGGTATAGGTAGGCGGGAGTATCTACGAGCCTCTGACACTGAAGCAGTTGATGTTTAGTTCCGATTGTCGCCGGGAGCCGGAGGGAGAGAATAACTTTGCTTTGAATTTTATCGGTCGGCTGACGATTTCTCGTATAAATGATTATTTTATTTGTGCGAGTATATGGGGAAGACAGAAAGAAGGGGAGAGTCTGGAAGCGTGTATACAGTTATGCGTGTGTTCGGCAATCGGGCATTTAAATTTATGCCTGCTTGAAGTTTAACTTGAAAATCTGGAGGAACTGTAGATTCCATCAGAATATTAATAGTGTGTGTATAGAAAGATATTGTTAAGCTTGTGGTTGTTATTTGTATTTAGAAATAACCAAGGTTATTGTCGAATGGATTGTCACACTGCATTAAAAAATTTAAATAATTTCAGCAATTTGAAAATAAGGTATATACGTATGTGTGCAACGAGAAAATAATATGTTATTTTAAAAACTTGTAAATGGCAGTTACGTTACGTCTATAATTAATACATTATTCCACTTCTAAATTAATTTATTTACACATAGTAAGGTATATAATACATGTGAAATATTTATTAGATTATTAAGTTGACAAAATCAGTTGGTGTTCGTTGGAATAAAAAAATCCTTCTTCTTTCTTCGAAGTCCGTCGCAAACAGTTTAATAACTCCAATAAAAAGAATCGGAGTTTTTTCAAATCAACGCGTGTTCATGCACTTCGTCACTTTTCAATTCTTTTAAAAGTCAGCCGATCGTATACGACGTTAAGTAAGACTTTTATTAAAAAATTTATGTAAGTTTTGTTCTATTACAGATGCGTGTTATGTAAGTCTCTCATCAGAGCACTTAAGCACAATAATCATGTATATTCTGTACAAGAGAAATAAGCTTTTCAGATGTTGTTAAAAATATATGATGCAGAATTAATTTGCCAAGATTTAAATTATAATTAAACGTCCTCCAATTCAGTATATTGCAAAGCATTAATTTTATTCTGCTTTATTCATATAAAGCATGTCACTTGGAGATGTGAAATTTTAATTAAATTTTGAATGAGATTTTAATTTGACAAAAATATTAAAAATAAATTACACATACCGAATGTATTTTATTTTAGGCCATTGGCATCACAAGTCCTGAACGGCGTTACTAAATTCAATGACATTACAATTCAATGGAATCCAATTAATGCGCAATCATCGGTATTTGTATTCCACAAAATCCCATTACGACATTTCATTAATTTAGTATCCAAACTGCACATTAATACGCGGGCGTTTATTCAATTTGTAATCAATAATAAACTATACTGTTATTGACCCATAGAACATTAAGCTCTTAATTATTTAAAACAATGCTCGTAGCTGCATTGATGGAATTACAACTTTCAGGAAATCACGTTAGCTACGTTCGATTTCGTTTTAGCATAGTCGAATCTTTATCCTGCAAAGAAAAAATTTTAATTTCTCTTTCATGCAAATATACTTTGACAAAAACACATATAGATTCAAATTCAATTCGATAGATGTAAGCCATGAAAATAATGTTTGTTTAAATATTTTAATTATCTATTTAATAAGTTTTTCGTTAGAAAATTTACGACACCCCACGAAGAAGTCTATCGATAATAAGATAACTTAAGATATTTCACATAGAAATATTTCAAGATCTCTCTTTTGAAATTTAATTATGTCCCTTATTCGGGTAATTTGCTGTTTACCAAATTGCCATCAAAGCAGCGAGGAAACGTGAATATGAAAGTAATTTAAACTTCAAACTGCGATTGTTCTCCGATTGCAAATGTGAGCAAATTATTATTCGCGTGACTGTATATAGCTGCGTCTTTTGAGTACCGCTAGCACTTCAGTATGCAGACACCCCCTATTTTACCGCAACCAAACATATTTACTGTAGAGCAATCACAGTCAAACCAACTAACTTTACGAGAAACCTTGTAAATTTATTTATTTGCAATCTCCGTGGTTGATGTTTATCGTTATAAATAAATCAGTTACCTGCGAATATTATACAAACATAATACAACAAAATGTTTATAAGATTCACCACAGAAGAATATTTATTCATTTTTATTGATGAGTACTTATTGCGCCAAATTAAGAACATTCTTTTTGAATATAAATACCTACTAGGTAAAATATAAATATTTTACATCAGCATTGAATTTTCTTACAAGATCTCTATATATCATAAAGCAGTCACAATAAAAGTACGATATTATTACATATACTATATGCTTATCCATCGTCAGACGCAATAATACATTGAATTTTTGTTCATTAAATTAAAACGTTCAAGACACATACCAACCGCAAAAGTAATGCAAAATATTAACTCTTCAGCAACCCCACCTCTCTGCCTCTTCCTTTTTCCAACTTCTGATGCGTTTGCATTATATCTCACTCCTTCTTACCTTCCCGAGTGCGCGCGCGCGCATTGCGACATTATACTTTACACCGCGGCGACCTAAAAATACCTATACCCGAAAGCACTGCGTGCGCGCGTATAATCGCTGATTCGCACGATTCCCCCCTCCTCCTCCCCCTCGTACAGGCGCAGCACGCGAGGAATTTCGAAAATCGGGAGCGCGTGCGCAGGCGCGGTAGCAGCTAGCGCGCCAGGGCCGTATTATGTCGATATCCGTGTGCATTTTTTTTCATCGAGCGCCGCTCGCGTGAGGAGTTTATATGCGGGTATATATATATGTATATG
>UCWB01005125.1:0-10645 GCA_900474355.1 Torymus geranii | reverse complement strand
ACTTACGTGAGATCTTCTGTGCCACCTTCCATGAGATTTTGTATGAGGACCGACATGAGGTGCTGTGGAATCTGTAAAAAATTTGAGTTTGACTATTTGGCCAAAAATCACAAGATTTTTTCCGGTAAGAGATCAAATTGGAAGATATGATCATATTAGAGATTTCATATAAAATTTTATGTGATATACTAGTAGGAAATTGCAAATCTCTGACTCATCTTGAATATCAAGATAAAACCTAACTTGTTTAGGAATTCTTTGATCAAGTAAACAATATCAATTCTTTATATAAATTCTGTATTATCTTCAAATTTAATTATAAAAGATAAAATTATTAATTATATAAATACATCATTTCTAAAGAAACTAATTGAAGCGTTTATTTCTTTGTTTAATACTCTAATACAATTCAAAATGTTTAAAAACTATATATTCTTTCACACTTTCACATTAGCGATACCTTTTAGTCAGAAAAACTTCGAAGAACTGTAAAAAATGAAAGAGCGCTTATACACATCTGCAAATTAAAAAGATAATTATTGTAAGTAAGAGTTGAATAACTTAATTCTAGGTATTTTCTGTTGTCGAGTTGTATGAGAGATTCTACAGATTGCTCCATTGCTCTTTCGTCGGTGAACTGGGCTCCATCCGCCATACAAAAATAAAACTATTATTTCAAAAATTCTACAATATGTATCATAATAACAGTTCAATATAGATCAAAATATATTATGTCAAGCAACGCTCTAATGTTCATAAGTATATTGCGTGGAGCACGGATCAGGGAGCATGAAGAACAATGTAGATTCTGCCTAAAAGTTTCACAATGAAAATTTGTATACGTACACGTTCGAACGTTTCGAGAGATAAATTTATGTATCCACCCGCCGTCAGTTGCACAGGTTTCTCCGCCCTCATTATCGTTAAGAGCAACATTCGGTTAGCTGCGTGTTCGTAAATCGGATGTGTCAATGCAGCGGTATAAGCTGCAGTGGCGATTGCCTCACTCTTTCAATAAAATTTCATTAAATTAAGGAAAAGCTGGGGCTGAAGTTGAAGTATGATTTTGTTTACTAACTTCGTTTAGAAGGTATTCAGGAATCCATTGACAAGTGAAAAATTGTACTAGATTTAGCATTAAAATGGATACATACTTCAATCCATTATAATCATTCTGTATTAAATAATAAATAAAACATTTTCATTTAATTTCTTCATAAAATTTTCTTGGATATTCATATTCACCTCGAGAAACGTTATTGCAATAAGGGATATATTATAAATCGTGCACGAGACTTGGATCATAAACAAGCCGCGCGTGAACTGCTCAATTTGGTGGCAAAATCTAGTTGAAAAATTGGTCCATGTTAGATGCTTTCGAAAACAGAGATCTAACATTACTTTTGAATAGCATCTTTCGTCATTTATTCATCATATGCGAACGACTTACTCCATAATCTTCTGATGAAACTTAACACAACTTAGAATCTCGTGGACAGGCAACTTTTCCATGTTAATCGCGTTGTCTTTGGTCAGGCCGTTATCGTTTGGAATATTCGTCAGGGCCATGAACCTGTACTGAATAACTCGCAGGTAACCACATGCCATCATTATTAGAAAAGGACCAACTGTTTCAATTCCAGCTACTATCACTACTACAGTATAACAGACCACACTCTGCAATATTGATACGGTAACGTACCAGAAATCATCCTGCACGTCCACGTAAAATCTGAAAAAAATTAGCGCAAAAACTTTTTTAATGCATTTTATGTACTTATACCTACTATATGAAAAGAATGAATCTTTATTCACTTGAACGGCAGCATTCTCTTCGCCGTTTCATTGACGTACGGGGATGGTATCTTAATAAATGGCGTTGTCGTAATACAAATTGTGGCGGCAGCAAAGGTATTCCAAAAAAACAGATTCCTCAGATAGTAGACCTTCCGCTCGAAGCCCCGGACTGTCTTTCCTTCATCTGCCCTCAAAAACGACCATAACTCCTCGGATAATTTTATAAGAGACTTCAGCCGGTTTCGTTGCCAATACAACAACACGTAGCGTAGGCAGATGCCCTGAACGATCACCATCTCGCAAATGTACTCGATGTCCAGAATCCTTTGCGATGCCATGCGGAGTCCATAGCCCAGGTGCATAGTATTATATATCGCATTGGCCACGTGACAGTGGATTTTAGAAAAGTAGTTCCTCAAAAGGATTCTGATGAAAATGTTCTGATTTTTTTACTCAAATGGAACTATATCATTCTGATATTTTTAACAGTTAGTTTTACTAAATTAATATAGAGAAAGTGATTTTACGAAAAATTTGTGTAGGGAACAGGAAAACAGACCTGCAATACACAATACACAATAGTATATCGAAACTAATATTTATTTTTTGTAATTTACTGCTGCTATTAAAGTGTCCTTAAAACGTAAACTTTTTGACAGTTTTCGGCATCCCTACAATGTGCCATTTGTGGCATACTAATATGGCTTACAGAACTGGTTTTCTGTGTAAAAATTGAATATGATACACCCTGTGTCATTTATATGCTTAGAAGGTCACTTTAATAGCAGCAGTAAATTACTTAAAACAAATAGTCACGCAAATGTTAAGAGTTCCATGGATTTGCTCATATATATAGCAAATTTCAGAATAAATATATACAAATTTTTTCACGTATTACAAGTTTGTCTCTTCATTATAGATGATCGTATGATACTAATATTAGATTTCAACACTTTTTACGAAAACCTATAAAGTTCAAAATAAAAAAATACTATCCTACGTGATACAGTTATCTTTTACACCTACATAAAATAATACATTTTTTTGTAAGACTAACACATTAAGTAACTTTCTACAAAACGAAAAAATTAGGCATCTTGACACAAAGTCTACCTGAAGTTTGATTGCCCAGCATCACTGCTGTACGGAAGAATGCCGATGATTCTGAAGAGACACACATGCACAAGCGACAACTTATAATACGTCCAATTCTCTATCTTTCCCATCTCTGCATACGCTCTCAAATCACAATAAAAATATATGAAGCTGACTACACGACGTGCCGCACGAGTCTCCGAACTCCTCGTTTCTAAAAACTCGCCGAAGCCCCGTATAAACCGGCCCATTACATATAAATGAGCATCCTTATGTATATTTAAATACAAAAAGCATCGCTTCTATATTGGAAGTAAAAATACAGCGGGTTCGCAATTATATTTACTGCGTTTCATGCGCATAAAAGGATTTACGAGTTCATTGCGCCCACCGAGTTATAAGCGGCAACAATTTATAGAGGTATAAAGGTAGTATAAAAATAATTATCTGGATGATACAGTCTAGCGCGAATTCTTTTTTGTACAGACGAAGCTAATTAATTTTTTATCAACGAGGTATCGCGGACGAAAAAGAGTCTCGCGACTGCGCAGTGGCGCGGATTTCAATTTGAGCTCGATTTGCGTCATTCGAGTAAGCGATGTCAAGCTACGATGTTCGGTTTGATTAAATTATATAAAATTTTGTGATCGTTCTCCCAAGATAAATTAAGAAGATACTTTTGAATAAATCGACGTCTTTGTGTGACTAATTCCCAAAATTAGTGTAAAAAAAAATAAGTACGCAACCGTTACGGACGTTAAATTTCATCAAGAAACATTATCTATTATACAGAATATTGAAGTACAATGATTTGGAGGTAATAGGAATGCATGAAAGGGGTTCTTATAGATGGTGCAGTGCATGTGTGTTAGTTGCGTTCCAGATAGGTAGGTTATTTTTTATTATTAATATCTTAATATAGTACTTTTGTGTTGACATATTATCAGTGGCAGCTAATAAAGGATTTCAAGAAAAAGAAATAATGTGTAATAATTTTTGTAAATACTAATGAAGTGTAAATTATTCAAAAAACATGTAGAATGAATAAACATATTTTATATTTGAACTATATACTATACATGTAGGAGAGATAAATTCATTTCGAGGAAGGTACGTGACAATATATTGGCAACGATTTTTTTAAATATTCTAATACCATAATAATCTTATTTTTTGTAAAAATATACAGAATTATACTTTTTTTTACTCTTCCACCTTCTTTAGAATACCTCTACGTGGAGAAACTTCGGAGGACTGTAAAGAACGAAACAGCACTTACAACCATCTGCAAATTAAATACATAACTGCTACAATGAAGATTTTTTAAATTTATTTGCATTTAGTATAATAAAAAACACTAATTATAATTTTGCACTATAAAATTTTTATACGCACACGTTCAAAGGTTTCTAGCGATAACTTAATGTATCCACCTGCCGTTAGCTGTACAGCTTTCTCTGCCCTCAGTATCGTTAAGAACAATATTCGGTTAGCTTCATGTTCGTAAATCGGGTGCGTCAATGCTGCAGTATAAGCTGCATTCGCAATCGCGTCACTCTTTCACGCAACACATAACGTTCTTTAATAAATAATGTAATCCAATGAACGAGCAAGAATATTATTTACTCACTTCGTTTAGCAGATATTCGGGAAACCATTGGCAAGTAAAAAATTGCAGTAGGTTCATTACCAAAATAGAGATGTATTTGAGTTGGTTATGATCATTCTATATAAAAAGATAAATATTATGTCGTTTTCGTTTCATTTCTCCAAAATAATCCTGACAAATTTTTATATACCTCGAGAAGTTTAATCCCGATGAGAGACATGTTGTATACAGTACACAAGACCTGAACCAAAAACAAGCTCCGCGTAAACTGCTCAAGTTGATGGCAAAATCTGCTTGGAAAATTGGTTAATATTTAGGTGCGTTCAAAAACAGAGATGCAGCATTATTTTCAATACACATCTTTCATTTTGTACCCCAAATTCGTATGCTTACTTCATGATCTTCTGATGAAACTTGACGCAAGACAGAATTTCGTGAACGGACAGCTTTCCTATGTTAATAGCACATACTTTAGTTGAACTGCTATCGTTCGGTAAATTGGTCAGCGCTATAAACCTGTACTGAATGACACGCAAGTAACCACATACCATCATTATCAGAAAAGGACCGACGGTTTCTATTCCAGTTAATATTACTGCTAAACTGCAACAGAGGACGCTTTGCAGTATTGATACGGTAATGTACCAGAACTCATCCTGCACATCAACGTAAAACCTGAAGAAGAATGCATTATCAACTAAAATACCTGACGTACGTTGTACGTCTTAATAAAAAGAATATGTACTGACTTGAGCGGAAGTATTCTTTTTGCTGTATCATTGACATTCGCCGGTGGTATCTTCGTAAATATTGCTGTACTGACGAAAAAAATCCCAGCAATAGTGGCATTACACAAAAAGATGTTCCTCAGATAATAAGCCAGCCTTTCGAAGTTCCGGACAGTCTTACCTTCGCCCGCCCTCAAGAGCAACCACATTTCCCCGCATAAGTTTACAAGAGAAAGCAGCTGCTTTCGGTGTAAGTAAAGTATAAGATAGCGTATGGAAACACCCTGGGTGATCACCATTTCGCAGATGTAGTCAACGTCCAGACCGCCTTGTAGTGCCATACGTACACCATAGCCCAGGTACATAGTGTTGTAGATTGTGTTTATGATATGCCAGTAGATTTTCGGCAGGTAGTTCCTCAAGAACGTTCTGGTAGCAGTAGTATGATTTATACATATTTCTTATAAGCAACTAAACATAGTTCAAAAATACTTTTCCTTTCAAAATTCCGTTTCGAATATCATCGATAATTTTGAATTTTAACTTATGTATTCTTCTCTTGAAAGAAAAAGTGTGAAATAATTTTCAGAGACGATTACCATACTTTAATTCCAAAATAATAGGTGATATAGGCATCGTCGAGTCATTCGATTTGGATGGATTCTGTCAAATATTTGTTTATCGTATGAATAATCGTTCCAAAATTTACTTTCTACAAAAATAAAAAAAATAAAAACTTGGTCAAGTATGAGTTTTTTTAATGATTTCTCCAAAAAATATTAAAATCCTTCAAAATACTTTCTTAAAGATCTATTAGAAAAACGCTCTTAAAGAACCTTTCTGAAAAAATCATCACAAACTTTTTTTATATTGAAAGAACTGATAACTCCCCAATGTGAAATTTATTTCATTCAAATGTGAGAGAAAATAAATTTTCTAAAGTTAGGCTATACTCAGAGAGAATTTTTGCGTAAGAAATAGCGTGGTGACGTGAATGCGTAACAACTGAAGGTTAGCAAAAATTATTGTTAGTCCAGTAAAAATTATAGTGAAATTCCCATAGTTTTTGACCGTACTGTCACGCTAATTTTGACTAAGCGCTTCATTAGTTACACGTTAATAGAAACTTTTATAGAAAAATTCCCTCTGTGTGTACCATACTAACCTTGCGTATTTGAAAGTGGAGCACTTCCCCAGGCTACTTTTTTTATTACAGAAAAGACTCATACTTGCCGTCAAGGCACTATTGCGCCTCTTGATACCAAGTCTTTACCTGAAGTTTGATTGCTCAGCATCGTAGCTGTACGGAAGAATCCCAACGACTCTGAAAAGATGCACGTGCACGAACGACATCTCATCGAAGGTCCAATTCTCTATCTTTCCCATCTCTGTATACACTCTCAAATCATACCAAAAATATATGAAGTTGACTACACGACGTGCCACACGAGTCTCTGAATCCCTCGTTCCTAGAAACTCGCCGAAGCCCCGGATAAACCGGCCCATTATATATAAATGAGCGTCCTTATGTATATTTAAATACAAAAGCATCGCTTCTATATTGGAAGTAAAAAAATTGCTGCAAATAATGAGCTGGATAATACTTATAGGGTAGAGAGAATGCTTTTTTCCTACAGTTAGCTACTTAATTTTTCATTAACGAGGTACTGTTGATGGGAAAGAGTTTCGCGTCTGCGCATTCAGGTAGATTCTAATTCGGGCTCAATTTGCGTCATTCGGATGAGTGATTTCGAGCCATATTGTTCAGTTTTTTTCGAGATATGATATTTTGTAAAAATTTATCTTTGAGGACATTTTGTAACAAGTTTATATTCCATCAGAATGAAGTTTTGTAAATAATAATATAAAATAAAAAGTGATATTTCGCTTCCACCCAGAAGAAGTCTTGTGATAGTAAAAAAATATCGATAAAACGCATCAGAAATATTTTTTGGTACATCTACAACCGAATTACACAATTTTTGCAAAAATGGTTGTGTAAATGTGTATACATACATGCATCGTTCAGGATCTTTTAATGCAGAAGAGAACTTTTTTGTTAAATTGGGTTTTCTTTTATTATACAGCGTGATCAAAAAGTTCTGGTACAGCTGGACAACTCCAAAATTTCGAATGGGAGAAAAAACACATGCTACTAAGGATTTAGAATTTTTGCCTGACTATCCGATGGAAGGTCATGACCAAGTCCAAATCCATGGTCACCATTGGATAACCAAGAAAAAGGTTAGTAATTTATGTTTTTCCTCCATTCGAGATTTTGAAATTGTCCAGCTGTACCGAAACCGTTTTGATCAGCCTGTATAATGATTTTTCAAATTTTTTCTTTTGGATTTGTTTGCACCTTAGAGACAATATTATATTTTACCATTGCATAAGAAGTGTGATTATAATTCTCTACAATTTAGAAACAAAAATGGTGTTGAAAGATGTAACCGTTAAGTTATTCATAACATCGTAAGTTTTTTAGAAGAAGCTATATTGCAAAAAAATATTCATGCTTATTTCTATTTTTGAAAAGAAAATTGTAGAAAAGCATCATCAAGTGTTACATGTGCATTTTTTTGTGCGTTACGTGTGCATTATTTTTTTGCGGCTGGAAAATTGCAGGTTCTAGTCACGTCATATACTGAAAATACTTCACTGTAATATTCAATTTCCCGGCCGCAAAACGTGCATGTTTTGGAGAACTTTTGGCCGGGGTATGATGAAAAGAATTTTTAATAATCCCTGAAAATTGTTCTGCTAAAAAAAATTTTGAGGTTTTGAGATATGTGGACTTTGAGGTTATAGCTTTTGGAACTCATGAGTTTTCGGGTTTATGGGTTTTGGGATTTCTGAGTATCAGAGCTTATCAAAAAGTATAAGAAAAATGTACTTATAGCCATTCTCAGCCATTCATGGCTATTCATGGCATTTACAACCGTAAACTCAAAAATGGTGGGTGATGGAGCTATACTAATAGCAGCTTCGTATTTAGCACCTCAAAATACATAGCAACATGGTAGTCGGTCTTCTGTAATAGATCACTTTTTGTGTGCCTGTGTTTTTATTAATATCAACAAATGCGCTTTCTCCAGAGAAACGAATCTAATCATTTATTTTTATTCTAATATTATGCAATAACAATTTTTTTTCTAAAAACAATACAGAACAATACTTCTTTACTTTCACCATCTGTAGCATAACTCTACTCGGAGACACTTCGGAGGACTGTAAAGAACGAAAAAGCGTTTACAAACATCTGGAAATTAAATACATAATTGTTAGAATGAAACTATTTCTAGAAAAAGGTAGAAAATACTGATTATAATTTCACAATATACAATTTGTATACGCACACGTTCAAAAGTTTCTAGCGATAAATTAATGTATCCGCCTGCCGTTAGCTGCACAGGCTTCTCCGCTCTCACTATCATGAAGAGCAACATTCGGTTAGCCTCGTGTTCGTAAATTGGATGCGTTAATGCTACGGCGTAAGCTGCGCTGGCGACCGCGTCACTCTTTCACGTAAAACGTGGTGCACTTTACTAAATAATATAGTGCAATGGAGGCATAATATTATTTACTCACTTCGTTTAGTAGATGTTGAGGAATCCATTGACAAGTAAAAAATTGCAGTAGGTTCAATACCAAGATAGATACATACTTGAATCCATTATGATCATTCTATATTCAATTATAAATATGATATCTCATTTGGTTTATTTCTCCAAAATAATCGTGATTAATTTTTATATATACCTCTAGAAGCTTTATCCCGATGAGAGACATATTATATACAGTACATAAGACCTGAACCATAAACAAGCTGCGCGTAAACTGCTCAAGTTGGTGGCAAAATCTGTTTGGTAAATTAGTCGATATTTAGGTACTTTTAGGAACGAAGATTATTTTCGAAAGACATCATTTGTCTCTTATGAGCTGAATTCATATGACTTACTCCATGATCTTCTGATGAAACTTGACGCAAGACAGAATTTCGTGAACAGGTAGCCTTTCCAAGTTAATCGCATTTACTTTGGTTAAACCGCTATCGTTGGGTGTATTGGCCAGGGCAAGGAACCTGTACTGAATGGTTCGTAAGTAGCCGCACGCCATCATGATGAGAAAAGGACCGACAGTTTCTATTCCTGTCAACATTATGGCTATACTAAAACTGACAACACTTTGGATTATGGTCACGATAATATACCAAAACTCATCTTGGACGTCCACGTAAAATCTGAAAAATATTAGTATAAAAACTATCAAACGTGCATTCATCTACTACAACAGAAAAACTTTGTTATCCACTGAGAAAGCTCACGTGGACCTATGTGCTAAACACACGGGGCCCATGTGAGAAACATATGAGATATTGTGACAAACATGTGTGATTCACGTGGGATCCATGTGAGATCTTGCTGCGGTATCTGATAAGGACCCACGTAGCTTCCACGTGTTGCTCCCACAGTTCTCATCCGTTTTCCAAAGGATGTAGACTCTCCTTGTTAGTGATGTGGGGTCCATGCTGAACTTACTTGAGAAATACGTGGGAGTGGGTACCTTCTGAGATTCCGCGGTATAATCTCGCACGAATACCACATGCGATCAACATATTTCCCTCAAGGTCCCATGGGATTGTATTACGCATGGGATCCAAATGGGCTTTTTCAGTAGAATATTCACTTGAGCGGCAGAACTCTTCTTGCCGTTTCATTGACGTTTGCCGGTGGTAATCTGATTAATTGCGCCGTAGCAACATAAAATATCACAGCAACCATACTATTCCACAAAAAAAAATTCCTCAAATAATAAACTTTCCTCTCAAAAGCCCGAACCGTCTTTCCTTCACCCGCCCTCAGAAATAACCACATCTCCTCGCACAACTCCACAAGGGAAAACAGTTGCTTTCGTTGTAGGTAGAGTATAAAATAGCGTATGCAGACGCCCTGGACGATTACCACCTCGCAGATGTAGTCGACATCTAGTCCACCATGTAGTACCGATCGAACGCCGTGGCCTAAGTGCATGGTGTTGTAAATCGTGTTGATGATGTGACAGTAGATGCTTGGAAGGTAGTTCCTCAAAAGGATTCTAATGGAAATGATCAGATTGGAATATTATTTAAAAGAACTAAATAATTTTAAGATATTTTATTCCCATCTCCACTATAATGGCCATTTTATAGCCTGAATAATGGGAAAAAGTGGTGTTTGGTTTCCTCTTCTCAGCGGGAATAAAGTAACATAGTCTAATTTTTTGAGTTTTATGGTGAATTTGGTTAAAACTAACAAAATTATAACACATAAACTCAAAACAACTTTTTACGTCTATAAAGTGACCTCAGTGGAGCTGGGAGTAATGTACTGTATGTAACACGGGAGTAAAGTTGATTATTCCCTTGGGTGATAAC
>UCWB01005124.1:0-10643 GCA_900474355.1 Torymus geranii | reverse complement strand
CATCACAACATTTATATCTTGTTTTTTAAATCATTGTCAAGGTTAATAAAACCATGACGTTTGGAACCCATTCATCACTCATCTCAACGTGTGATATAAATAGTCTTTACTTTAAAAAATGAATAACACATTTATCGCTAGAACATTTCAAATAACAAAAAAACTAGCCTGATGGAGTTCTCCAACGCAACTTATAATAGAAATAACGAATTAACATTTTCTCATTACATATCAGTTTTATGTAAGAAAAATATTCTCGAATGATGCATTGTAGAACACGTCGGTTTAAATATCCGCAGCGCCTATTAAAGAAACGCGTCGAATAATACAAATGCAAATGTTATTTGACTGAATGCAGACTCGGTGCATTATAGTCCAAGACCGACGCGTGTTCTCTACATGGGCACAGCCGCGCAGTGCTAATAGAGCGCGAAGCCGTGGCCCGCGCTCCCGGCACTTGTTAGCCAATCACATAAGTATAGAGCCGCGCGCAGCTGTCTATCTCCTGAAAATTACTCTACGCTACCTACTGTGTACATATCGTGTCGTTGACACTGAGAGGCACGCGCGTACTATGCATAGCGAGATACTTTCGACTCAACTTTTCGAAAGTTCTTTTTTTCTTCTTCTTACACTTGTCGGCGATTGCGCGATCTTGCTTGTCCGCCTCCGTGAAGCGACGCACGAAACCACTGCACAAAGCAGGAAGATTGTGCAGTTGCGTGAGGTATGAGATCACGACGATCTTTTTTATTTTAAGAATTGTTTTTCTTTTGTAAAGTACTAATACAAGTCTTAACGACATTTTTAATGAGAATATAACACAAATATAATTATAATGTAAATTGATTATACTTCCTTTATTGACTGGATTGTTTTAATATAAAAATGATGAAAATTAACTATCCCATCTTCTGCATTTTATTGAAACCTGTTCTTTGAAGTAGTTTCAACTATGCAAAATTTTAGGTCAATACCATCCTTTTCTGCATTTTTAGTTACATATATACATAAACGTAGAAAGAAAAAGAAATACCAAACGATTTCTCAGAATCCGAAATCATTTTCCCGGCGATGCGCTTCGTTCAAAGTATCTGGAGCCATCATCTGTACTTACGATAGATCGTAATAACACTGGTCGTTCACGCGCGCGCGCTCGGTCGAGACGGAAGTAATTAAAACGTCTGTATTTTTTACTCCCGTCCTCCGCTCGCTCGCGGTACTTTTGCACGACCCTGAAAAGGAGCGCTGCGCAGCGAGAAAGATAGAGTCGATTTATTCGGAATGGTTTCGTGGAAGAAGACCTTCGTGCGCGCTCGGTCAATGCATATAATATACAGACAACGGACGCCCGTGCGGAATGCGAATGAAGCGCGTAGATTATCAAGCGAGGCGTCGCCGTCGCTCATCACATCATCAAAAACTTCCGTCTGCACGAACGGTAGTTGGCTATTATTGGACGTGCATTTTTTACGAGGGGGGAGTCTATCTGGTATATGACGGTTACGTTTGCGTTTCGCAATATTTGTACGGGGAAGCTATCATAGACGTTTCCTACATTGCTACAACTTTGTGCGGTTGCACATGGGCTTTTTATTACTGCGTATTTTTGGGAATTGAGCGGTCACCGCTGGATGTATAATAGGAGAGCAGCTATATTAGCTTGATTAACTCAATTTAGAAAGACGTGTTCGTTAGTAAAACCAGCAAGTGCTACAATTTTTCTACATCACGTTAAAGGCTTATACCGATGAAAGGATAAGTAATATTATTTACACGACTTTTGAATACGAAATTATTTGTTATGTTTATTTCGAGTTGTTTGAATACACAATTCACTGTGGATAGTACTTGTTATAAATAGCTGATGTCAAGATTTCGTATAATCTTAACACGATTCACTTCAGAATGTAAAGAATTTCTATACAATGTATATCGATATACTTATATAGGCAAGCGATAATACTGAAGAAGTTTCGACTTTGATATATATATATATTTTAAACTTAATCTCGTATACTGTTTATCTGCGATAGAGATAGCACACGGCTGAGCAACACTAACGAGATAAGTGAGCGAGCGAGGTTCCCCCGCCGCGAGGCCCAACCTGTTATTTGCGCAAGATTTTCACACGCAATTTATCTTGCAGCAATTATACATTTGCGAGGTACGAAAAATCAAAGCCGCGCACGTGAAATTGGTTTCATGCAATATCCTCGAACGATATCCTTGCAGCAATGAAGACAATATATACTGCACGAGGAAGAGTGAGTTGTTTCCGAGGTACCGGCTCTTGGTCATTTCCTAAGGATCAATCATTGTCGACTGATAACAATGCATTATACGGCCGAGATAAAAACACACGGCATCATTAGCGACCAGTCGTGTAGAACACATTAGGCAATGTTTTCTTGGAATGGAAATCTTGGATTTTTTTTAAGGTTGTGGCTGGTAAGATTGCGAGGTTGTAAATTTAATGAGTCATAATAATTTATTTCCAGACGTCAACCAATTTTCAAAATAGAGGCATAAAAATCATCAAAATTTTTGTATTTTTTCAACCTTCTCTACAATTGTATAGTATACGATCCAATCAAGAAGATTATTATTAAACTATACGTATAAATATTTTCATCATTTAAAGTTTATTATTATAGAATAAAATATGTTGTTCAATAGGAGAATTTTCGAATTAATAATTAAACCGTTATGATTCAACGCGGAGGTACTACCATCCCGACTGAGACCCGTCCGATTCGCTTAATCCCTCCTATCTAATCGTCCTCTTCCTTCACTGTCCGACTTCTATATACCCCGGCGAATAAATCACAACATAGAGCACGCGGCTGGCGGCGGGAGAAGTTAATTGAATCGATAAAAGCGAACGCGCATAATTAGCCGCGCGTGTATCAATCATCTCATTGACTCGACTTCATTCTTCCCCCCTCGCGCGTACATGATTTCTGCTTCTTCAACTCACTCTGCCTCTCTCTCTCTCTCTCTCTCTCTCTCGAGCAATCGGTCAATTTCACTTTCCGCGGAATTCCTCAACGCTGCCAGCGTGACGTAACAACAACTCGCGTGTTAATGCTCGCCCGTGTATAGCCGTATAACGAGCAACAAGTATGCGGTCGCGGTGTGCGCGCGTTTTTTGCCGCGCGCTCGAGGGACAAATGTGTACGTGCACGTGGTGCCATGCACGCACACGTGTGTGACGACGTGCTGCCTCCTCTCTTGCAGTCGGTGTGCGACAGGCTTTTTTAGCTGCTCAGCTGGTAGCGTGGATTATATGCGAGTTCGAAAATCGGCGAGCCTGCTTTGGAAGGTTCGACGATGCAGTTTTCTCGTAGTTTTATACGCGGACTTTATTTCGGAGAAACGGAGTAAAAGTTCATTTCGAGGAATTGCAGGGCATGTGTATGGTAATACGTTTATGGAAGTCGTCAGGAACAGAGGTTAATTATAACGAGAGTAATGCAAATGAATTTTTTTTTTCTAAACTTTATTATAGGTTGAAAATAACATCGAGTAGTTTTTCATTACTAAACTATTTGAAATGTAAAAAAAAACTTGTTCTTGCTTTTCAATGTTGATATATATATATATTTTTTTTTAACATGTCAAGAATTCTCGTCTGGGTAAAAAAATAACTTAATTTAATGTTAACCTAACTTGCATCGTTTGAGAAACACCCGTTGAAAATAAAATCAAGATAATATTTAGCAATGCACTGTTAGAAATATGCGTCAAGTATACTGTTCAGCATGTAATATGAATACTAATTTAACTACATCTCCATATCTGATGTTATATCTTTACCGTTAATACATTCCGCTATCTATTTATAGTGTTAAGTTTTTAAGAACCATATATATTATCGTAAATATCGTCAGTATAAATATATCATAAATATTAATCAAGTCAGGCCCTGTTGAAACATCCCATAAACCATTCGTTATTAACTAAAAACTAATTTCGCAAAAGACTTCGTAAACCCATTGGATGCAGAAAACTCGTTATTACCGCCTCTGCGACGACTCAACGACAATATGCGAGTAAGCGATAGGCCGAACTATGCGGGCACACGTGAGCCCATCATGCCACCGACGCATGAGCTCTCCTCGCACCGGTGGGCGCAGGTCGTTATATGCCTGTGCAGTGCCGGGTTGAGTTTCGTGTCTGAGGTCACTAAAACTTGTTGCTCTCGCCGCGCGGCCACCTGTTTCTCAAATTCGACACAATGGGACTTTTCCCCGCACGCCTGCAGTCGCGCAACGAACTCGTCTCTCTATAGCGTGTGCATGTGCTATCGGGCCCGACAATCTCTTTTTTCCGTTTCTTTTTTGTTCGCGCGGCTGGCTGACTGGTTAATGCACTTCCTATATACTATTTAACGAGGCCTAGCCTGCCACTTTTGTCCCGAGCGCGATGGACTGCTGATGAGAATGATGGGTTACGTGACAGGTTGAAAGAATCGCCGTGGTGACAGGTGTGGTATGGACTAGAAACATTTACCCGAGTTCAATATAGATAATTAGTTAGACACTATCGGGAGTGCTATGGGCTTGCCTTGTCGTAATAAAGTGTATACAGTTATTCAAAACGAGGGCATATATATATAATTAAAAACTTATCGGCTCGTTCGAATTACATAAAATATACCGATATACTCTTATAGTGTAACAGTTATACACGTGAAAAAAAAATACATTCCCGTTCTTCATTTAATAGGAATATTTACTAATCGTTATATTTTTCCGGCAATAACAAAGACTGTAAACCACTGGCAGTTATTTTACAAACATATATATTTCCCGACGTGACACATCTCCCAAATATTTACCAAGCAAACAAACGTCCACGCACGTATGCGTAAGTGCGAGACGCAATCCGGCGCACATCTGATTTTCACAAGTACAAAAACGCGCGTTGCGCAGTCGTCAGCTGTTGAGGATAAACGCGCGCGTACATCGCCTTTTCTTTCTCACACACACGCGCACACGTATAGCCCCGAGAATTATCGACACCGATAAAAATGTATATAGGCGTGCGACCAACGAGCTCGTATATTTCAATGCACGCATCATAGCCGCCGTTTCGAGGCCCACATGCGCGCGCCGACGCGCCTCTTTAGTCATCGCGGGGGAATTTCGTTTGGCGCGCTTTGAATTATACCTATATATACATGTTATATACGTGCATGCGGCCATTGTTTATTGTGCGTCGGACGGGCGATGGATTCATCCGATATGTATATATACAGCGGGTGTAATATGGACGGGAGATTCTTTATGATTCATAAGCGCGTTATCGAGCGAGTGATTGTCTCGAAAAGCTGATTAATCGGTGAGATACAGGATTTATGTAAGATAGCTGCGACGATGAATATTTATTTTGCTTTGACACTCAATTTGAGGCGTATTGCTTTTCGTAGCTTGGGAGCTATGAATACATTATTACCAAGAATTATTATTCTAATAATATTTAATTATGCTCTATATGATGGTGAATTAGGGTGATGAAAGCTGATATTAGAGAGGAGACGGTAACGATGCGTTTCATAGCATATTTGCACGCCAGTATTAATTAGACCGATTATATAGATTAATGGATACTACACATGCTTACTTTACTTCAACTCACGTACTTTTATTGTCCCTTTATTTTGCTGTATAATATTTTCAATCTCCCATTCAGTATTTTTTACATACAATCGTACGTTGAATATACTCTACCCGTCAATGGATACGAATTCCAGCTGGTCATCGCGGCAGCCTGCTTGAAATGGGAGTCACATCGTTAGCCGCGTGTGCTTCTTTAAAAGTCCATATATATCTATCTGTGCATTAGCCGAATTCCCGGGCTCGTTAATGCCCATTGATATTATATAGCTGCAGTGCACAGGCCCGTATATATACGTATCCCGTTACACATTATCCAGATCCATTCCCGAGGCCTCCTATCCTAATATAAATGTCCGATGCTCATGCAGCAGCGCACAAAGGCACGATATACTTCCTAAGATAAAATGTTGGCCGTTAAGCCTCGGTAACAAAAGGAGCTCTCGATCGCCGCCGCGTAATTAACTCGATACTTTAGTCGCGCGCGCGCGTGTGCGGAGCACAAAAAAAGAAACAGAGAGAGAGGAGCTCGAATGAGATTCAGCCATGATCTCTTTTCACCGCGAGCGAGTTCCAACGAATTATCGCGGCGCGCTCTGTATGTGTGTGCTGTATGTACGTGTGCGCAGACGCGCGGTGCGCACATCCCATCATCAACAAGTACTCCGATCCTCCTACGTGTATATAGATGTGACTGTGTACGTACGTGTACGCATATATACGCAAGTATAAATACAGAGTGAGTGTGTGCGCGGCGAGACCGGCGAAATGTTCTCACGAGACGTAAGGCGCCAGTTGGTTGTGTGTGTTGGTATGCGTGTGTATTTAGAAAGTGATACGCTTTTGGCGTGCGAAATGTTTTGATAGCAGAAGGAATGCCTGATTGATGCCTGAGCATGCCCAGAGACGGGGCTTTTATTACTCTTCATGGTATCGCTATGTAGCTTTAAATTTTATAATTTGATTTTAATGAACGATTCGTTTTTAACGATCCACGCGGGTTCTGTATACAGATGCCGTGTACAAACAAGATAATATTTTTATTATCTCCTTTTAGATTCTCTATACTCAAATGTACATCAGTGTTGCACGGTTAGACATTTAGTGCGGATAATATTGTTTTATAGGGAAAGGTATTCTTCATGAGTGAATTTGATACAAGAGTAAACTATATCTCGCAATAATAATGCCATCAGATCGTTAGAACAATACGCTCTTTTCAACGCGAAATCAGTTATTTTCAATAGGCTGTTGAGTACACATTAAATAATCTCTATGACTCCCGCGTGACTCCGAAATTCCTCAACGACTTACCGGCATAGCACTGTATATCACTGCCCGCTACACGCACAAATCTCTCTCTCGCACACTGTGGTGCAGGCTGCTGGTATTATCTCGGCACTGGTTGCGCACTTATACTACGGCGAGCAACAAATCCTCATTCAGGCCGCGATATGACACTCTCACAACAATGCGCGCGAGGCTGCAGCGGACTTGAGGTGAACAACCGAACTCACTCAGCACTGACCGGCACTACGGCGCGCGTGTGCGCTCCTCGTCCAACGATACGACTAATTCGAGAGCTCGCTAGCTCGAGCTATAGCCAACTACTACCGCTGCTGGGCTGCTACGGCGCGCACTCCACCACTCTCTCGCTGGTATATTATACGTGCACCAGCAGCTGGCGAGGAGTAGGAGGCGCGAGACGCCGACGACGAGACAAGACGGAATAAAGACGAGCGCGCGCGCGAGAGTAGCGAAAGAGAGTGCGAGAGAGAACGGCTGCACGTATATATAAGTATATATCGCGCGGACCTCGGGCCGGCTCGCCACCCGCGCTCGGACTGCCGGTCGAGCTGGGCTCGCTTTCTTCTTTTGCTCGCACTCCTCTCTCTCTCTCTCTCTCTCTCTCTCTCTCTCTCTCTCTCTCTCTCTCTCTTTTTTCGAGCGCCTGTGTGTGTCTGTATTATATACACGCCCGCCTGTCTCTGTGTAAGTGTAGAAAGATGACCCCGCGCTGTGTGCGAGTGGGACTATATGGTGGGGCCCGAGAGCGAGCGTATCGGCGAGTTGGATCGGTGCGTCGTCGGCGGGGGCCCGGGGCGAACGCGAGGGGCCCCCACCCCCGCCTGCATCGACGATCAGCCGGCTGTTTAACCACCGGCTTCTGATGTTCATATATACTTTTGCACGTGAGGGTACGCGCGATGCTGAGGTCGTTCTAGTTTGAGAGATTGTTATTTGTGTGGATGTATATAGTGGAGTATAGAGGCGGAACGGTGTGGGTTGCCATTTACAGTACGACCAATTTTCTGTGTCGATGTGTAAATGTTTTTTTTTATCTATTATTCGGCGAAAACAATTGGAGTTTCGAACGTTTTGTATACATGATTGATTTTTTTTTTTTTTTAGAAGCGTTGTTTACACGGTAAAAAACAAACAATAAAATTGCTCAGAGTTGCGGAAACTTTTTCTTTTTCGGTTTTCGGCAATTTTTTTTCAGTTATCGAGAGACGACATTCGAATCGGCGAAAATAGCAAATAAAATCCTCGGTTTCGGAGCGATAACTGTCATAGATGTAACATTCCAAACGATTTTATTTATAAGTATTATAGCTTTGAAAGTATTAATCGAACCGGTGATTCTATATAAATATATTTTATTCTATAATATACTTAGCTGTATTTGTTACAACAAAGGTACATTTTACTCATAACTAATTTTGGAATGTTCGTTTGAAAACTGAAACGTCACAAAAAGTATATTAAAACTCTGATCGAAGCATATCAAGATCAGCAACGCTTGAATCTATACAAATTTTTTATAATTTTTTTTATTTTGAAAATATATTTTCTATTTGTATTTGATTTTTAAATCAATTATAAATAAAATTATTACTCATAAATTGAGTAAGGAATGTTGTCAATATTCCTGATATTTATTTCACATATGAAACTTAAACAAAAATATCACAATTACGCAATCACTCTTAATTGAAAATAATCACTAGCAATCATAGTCAGAATCCACATAAAAATGCCCACATTAATCGGGCCGACAATGAGAGCAAAAAGAAAACGTTTTAATTGAGGCGCTGCCAAGGTGGCCGCGACTCGAAGCTTATCATCAATGCGAGCGAGCGCACAGTGAGAGGGCTCGCGTCGCGACTGCGGAAATCAGCCCGAACGACTGATCGTCCCGGCCGATAAGCCGTCCCCCGTCGACCGTTTCAATTTCATTTTTATTCTTTTTTCTTGTCCTCCCGACAGCTCATCCCACGTGCATGCCTATAACGCACGACTCATTATCAAGTCGGATGCACCTCGAGACGGTCTGTCATAATGAAAGAGAATGAAAAGAGAGAGAGAGGGGGGGGAGGACTTTTTGCGACTGCTCAGCTGAATCAAAACGAATTAGATGGTACAAACGTGGAATAAGAGTGATCGGTACGGGCGAAAAATGTAAAATAAATTCAGAAAACTGTGAATTATAGTTATCTGTAAGTATGTATTGAAACATCTTTTGAAACATTTTATTTTTCATGTATTATTCTGATTATATTGTATAAACTATGTAAAATATACATCGTATTCAATGTTATGTATTGAACGCAGGAGAGCGTGTACCACTATACAATTCAAATTCAATCACGTTCAAATTTTATTCATCTGTAAATTTAATTGTGTACATTGGATGTATATAATTATTCAATGTATGGTGAAGGAATGAATTTTTAAATTATTTTTGAATCCACAGACGCAAAAATCAATTATATTCTAATCAAATATCCGCATATAATATACTTGAACCATGAAATAATTTGCATCGCTTTGCAATGTCACAGCGAAAACTATATTATACGAACCATTTCAGAAAAATACTTTATGCTCAACAGTCATTTGCGCTTATCTCTCACTGGAGCTCACTTGTCAAGGTACTTTTTTCACGGGCATCAAGCGCGCAATTCGGTAGCAACCTCGGGCCTCGCATAATGCAAGGCGACAAAGCGAGCAACTGCATCAGCACCTCGTCCTCGTTCCAAAATCAAGGTCCACACAGTGTGCGGTAGCTTCTCCATGGACACGAGACATTTCAAGAAGCCCGCCCGCGCTTTACAGAGTACTTGTACTTCTCCAGCGCGGATCGCCTCTCCTCGGTTATATTTATAAGCGCGCGTACAGGCGCGCTTGCCAGCAACGTGAGTATTAAAACATGAGCAAGGCTGGCGGCAATGATGAATACGACGCCGGCGCCCGGTTCTCGTTCCGGCTGACGAAGCGTGATCGTTCCAGTTTTCTCTCTCTCACTCACTCGCTCGGCATGCACTGCAGCACTGCACCGCCCGCCCGTTCTAATAATCAGCGGTGAAACTGTTCCGGCGCTGCGCGCTCTTTCACTTTTTTCCCCGCATTCCTTTAAACTTTGCCTTTTGTTGCGGTGCCCCGCGCGCAATGCTTTTTTTCCATTTTTATATTGCGCACACGTATATCCATATTCGCGCGCCGAGAGGTCGTAATTAAGGAAGCTGCTTTGCCCGTGCAGCTTTTTTTCGTATACTATACACAAATGCAACGCTGCCGTCGAGGCTCGTGAATCTATTGTGTACATATACGGCCGGGAAATTCTTCGAGAGACATTGTCATGTCGGGTTTGAAGCTCTTGCGATGGGATTATTCGATGGACGGGTAAGGTTACAAATATGTTTTATAGAGCAAATTATTCTGTATATAAGGAATACATGCTGTCTAAATGTAAATTAGTGGAAAAGTCACTATTTAATAATGAAAATTGCTCCACTCCGAAATAGTGCATGTGCACTCCGAAACAGTGGATATATACTATTTGGAGCAATTTTCACTATTAAACAGTAACTTTTCCACTAATTTACATTTAGAGAGTACTGAAATAGTTTTAGAAAAGAAAATTTTACTAATTTCAAACATTTTACTGTAGGAATTAGTATAAAGCTTTTGAATATGTGATGTCATTTTTTCTGATTGCAATATACGAGTTGGGAGTAG
>UCWB01005123.1:0-10643 GCA_900474355.1 Torymus geranii | reverse complement strand
CCCCTTTTCCAGCCGGGCGTTGAGATGACTCCTTCTTATTCGGAAGCAACGATAAGCAAGTACACTGATTTTCACAAACTTTCAAATGAAAACACGTATAAGCTATTCCTCCTATTCTCTCAAGACTTGGAATGACAATAAAATTATAGTCCCAACAAAATATCCTCACTTTTACGCGCACTAATTAGGTGTACCACCATTATCCCCGAATTTCCCCTTAAACCTCTCCAACTCGACGTTTAACCGCTTCTTTTTTAACGAACCCCACGCCCACTCTACACCGCGACCTCATCACCAGCAGTGATAATAATCCATCTCAATGCAGCCGCAATCCACGCCCCCGTTAACCAAGATTACAGGTTTTCCACTACCAGTAGAGACACAGCAGCGGTGCTCACACGCGCGTATAATGGTCAGTATAAATCCATATTAGTCGCGTTTCCTCTCGCGTGCGCGAGGGTCCATCTCGTCTCACGCGCCAGATATATATTTCCCTCCTTATACGACGCACGCTCGCCTTGCGTTATAACCCAGCGGCGATAATAGTTTTTATCCCCCGCAAAGAAGAAGAAGAAGAAGAAGAAAAAGAAGAAGATGCAAAGAACGAAGAAGAGGAAAAAAAGTCGCACTCGCGCTCGTTCTCGTAAATTCCCGTGGGAAATCGTAAAAATTCTTTCGCAGCTGCATATGCCCCTGAGCGAACGCGCGCGATCGAGGGTGCGACCCTTTTTTATGGGCTAGCTGGAGAGTATAGTCGTAGTGTACCGCGGTGATGCGGGAATAGGGATGAAAAGAAAAATGTCGTGGATTTCTATATTCGATTGTTGGCGGTGTTGTTGTGCAGATGTTGCGATTATTTTATGAGGAAGGTTAAGAATGTGTAGAAGAGTTTGCTAGTCAGTGAAAGAAAGAAGGTTTTCTTCGTCAGAATTTAGGAATGAGACGGAGAAAGAGATTATTTGTTCAGCATTAAAAAGACGTTCTCAAAGAGATTTTGTTATAAGTGGAATGTAAGTTGTAAGGACTTCAACTAATGTTAAGCAAACACTTCCTTCCTGCTAGTTGTTACGGACTCTCGAGAAAATTGTGAAAAACAGAAAAAGACTCAACATCTGAAAGTTATAGGTATAGCTAAGAAAACGTTTTGTACAGTGGACTTGTACATAAATATATCTGATGGAATATTAAACGGGCTAAAAAACATTCTCAACAATATTCAATGTAGAATTATTATCAATAGATAACGTTTGATTATTATAGACAGCCTCGTATTGCACTGAAAATTGAACTAAAAATTTGATAACAAAAAACGTAGAGTGTGCAATACAGTGACGCTATTTAATCTTGACGTTTCAAGTTAGTTAATCACCTTTTCAATCGATTGGCAGTAGAGTAAAAAGCGCAATTCAACTAAAATTGATTTTTGTTTGATTACTTGTGGTTCTTCAGAGATATAATGATAAGTTCAATATCCGATAGTAAGTTGATTGCTAATAGAGTTACAGGATAGATAATCATTATTATTTCTTAACAGCCTTTATAACGATAAATAAAATTTATACCAGAAACCAAATCCAGTTTACGCATTCCAACATTATCAAACGATTTTACGAACAAAAAAGGGAAACTTCTAAACCGGCTATTCATCAGCCATCAAAACTCGCACCCAACTCAGCTTTCCCCGCGAACCAAAACACTTCCCATCGCGTCACCCACATCCACACCACACAGCGGATTCACACTCGGCACTTAAACATTCATGAGCGCCATTCGAGCACCGTCGCGCGCGGACACAACTATAGATACCTACCCGCACTCAGCGCGTTTACACCCTCACCTACCTCACCTTTAAAATCAACGCGACGCGCGCCCGCGCGCAAGTGTATGACTATACTCTCTTTCTTTCTCTCTTTCCCTACCTCTCTCATTTCATTGCGAGGCATACCAAGTTCTCTCTTTCTCTTTCTGGCACCGCTCGATTTCTCTCACCGAGCGAGAGTCACCTAAAGCGGTCACTTTATTGCCGGGGCCGCGCGGAATCGCAAGTAGCGACGGTAAAACTTTGGTCGGACGACGCTCGCTCCGAGTGTTATATATAGATATATATATATGCGCGGCGCTATTTTCGCGCGAGGGATATGTCTCTCTCTCTTTTTCTCTCGCGCTTTCTCGGGTAGGTATATACCGGTGGCGGAGTCGTCGCTTTATCCGAGACGATCTGCCTTTCGTCAGTCACTCCCCTGGCTCTCTATATACTGTCATACAAGTGAGAGGGAAAAAGTCGGATGTCGCAAAACATTGTGTGTGTATGTGGGTGCGGGAGAGAGAGAGAGAGAGAGAGAGAGAGAGAGAGAGAGAGAGGAGGTTAGCAAACGAAAATACATTGGTCACATATTGATCGGCACCCGTTTTTTTTTCGGCGAGTTTTTGTGGGAGATAAATCGCGGTTGTTTGAGGAGTCGAGGATGCGTGACTCTTTTTTTTTGGGAAATGTGTTTTTGAATTTATTAGTATTTGCAGTGGTATAAAAGAAGATGTATTAATAATATTATAATATCGTTGTCGGTATACTCTTTATTTCCAATCTAAAATAAATAAGTACCTAATATAAATTAAGTTCGCATAAATTTTGTATGCAAACAAAACTCCCTAAAATAAAACGTTGATATAAAATCTACTAACCAAAAAATTTGATATCAACCACATAAACATTACTTATAGAATTAGAAAAAATAATTCTTCGCCGTAAGAAAAGAAATTCGTAATGAAAATTCTCCAACTTTCATTACACTAACCTCCAGTATAAATTTCCGGTCCCTGCACATATAGCTCTGATAATAAATTAGTCATCGAGACTTTAGCGACGCCGCTTCTCAATGCAACTTTAACTCAGCCCAAATGCATGTCTCCTCGATCCTCGCACCCTTGAAAAATAAACGACCTCCCGTCCCTGAATAATCACGCGGCGTCGAACAGCGAAAAAGCAGCAGCAGCAGCAGCAGCAGCGGGGCAAACATCCTAGGGTTTAACGGGTGCGGGCAAAGCGCGGTGATAGAGTGCCGCTCTGGTGTAATGAGAGTGCGCGCACGTAATGCGATTACACTCGAGAGGGCTTGAATCCCTGGACTGCCCAGATCTCTCTCGCTCTCGCTTCCGGCTAAACATCTCTTGTGAAGTCGCAGCAGCAGCAGGTTGCCAGGACGAAAGAGGGAGAGAGTGAGCACATAAAACGGTTTATTGAATTTGCCCGCAGACGACTACGACGACGAGAGCTCTGATAAATTGGCCCTAACAGCATTGCTGCAGCGCGTTGTTTTAACGAATCTCGTTGTACGCGCGTAACGAGGAAATTCGCCAGCGAATTCGAGAAATCAAGTAGCAACAGCTGCCGCTTATTTTTTCTTTCTTTTATCTCACGCGCACTGACGTACGCGCTGATTTCATTGTCGTCCCCGTTGCTGTGCACGCGTGTCTGCGAGAGCGATGTTCCATTGTGCGGCCTGTGATGTGCTGCTTTTTTGATGCTGCGTGTGCGTCGGAATTAAAGAGGAAGCAGATAATAATAATACCGTGTGTAATATGATGACGATGTAGCAGCGCACGGCAGTAATAGGTTGTATTGTACGTGTAATTTCCTAATGGGTGGTAGTATTAATTGGGCGAGGTAATTTGGGTGTGTGTCGGTTTTAAATTGAAAAAGTTTTCTGTGTTTCTGTATCGTGTTAAAGGTTGCTGATGATACACGCGTATCCGAGGTGTCCGGGGAAACTTTGACGTTCGATTACGGGCAGTGAACTGTGAATGGATTAGGCAAAGCTTGTTTACATGTATTTAACGACTAATCAATTCGACGACAGTTTGATATATTTGTGGAAACTATTGTGAATTAAAATGGGTTCAAGAGCGTTATTGTAATATTCAATAAATTCAGTTACAATGTTATAGAATCACACTCCAATATATGTGACGTGTTTATTGAACTCGATGTGTATGATTTCCATGAATTTTGATCGGCTAAACTGAATTTAATTTCACTTGATTCTCCTTCATTGCATTGTTTTTGTTGTATTGATATATATCCATTGGTATATTATATTATTTGAAATTATGAAAATAAGTAATAATTATTGTTATTCCTAGATCAACAACGCTTTGTTTATTAATTTCACCAGTCGTATTTCATAGTATTTCTCATAACTCTATATAGAAATAGTTTTGGGACCATTTTTTTCTTTTTCGAAATAGTTTAAATTAAAATATTAAATTGAAAAGAAAAAAATCCTTTTGAAAAGATCAAAGATTTTATTAGTTTGCAATAAAGATATGGCTTTGAAAGTTACGATTACCGAAGCAAAATCGACAACATAACGTTTTTATTTTAGTGTCACAAAGCCCTTGAATGAATATATTACAGCAACGCTCAATAATCTTATTACCTGCAATTGCATCCTTGTATACGACAATAATATATATGCACGAATAAACGGATCTATATAACCATCGAAAAATTTAACGAAACATAACGGCGAAACAATGCAGTGTAATACTGTAAATGAAAATCTACGCATCCACTTTACCAATTTAGGAATCACCTTTGAAAATCACACCTATAGCAGCAAAAATTATTTCCATAATACATCAACCTTGCGTACATTTAAAAAAGCTCATTTCCAAAACCAACCGACACACAACAGAATGATTGTTTATAACTACATCCTTCACTACTCCCGCACTCTGCTCCTGCTGCACAACAACATCTGCTGGCTCCGGTACACAACGCGCCCGGAAACACGACCCCCTGACATTTTTACGTCCCCGCGGCGCGAACGAGCGGAAGAAGAAAGAACGCACGCACGCACGCAGGGATGAACCTGAACTAGCGGGGCGTTGGGGAAGATTATGCCGCATTTAAAATACGACGGAACAAGTTTATAAGCTCGCACACACTGGCTTTGTTCGTGGCGAAGATACACGGTCCTAAGCTAGCGCGTACACGCGCCGCATTGGAGTCATGCCAGTGATCTCGGAACGTTGACCCTTTCGCTATACATATATATACGTCCTTGATAGACGCCAACCCTCGAAATTACGCGAGATGGAATTCCGCGAGCCTCGTTTTTTTAAGCCTCTCCGCGTGTGCTGCTATCTCTCGCAGCGAGATATTAGGCGCGGGGACTCTGTTGCTACCCAAGTTACACAAGCGCTCGCCGCCTAGATTGCCTCCGTAAGTTTACTCCGGGTGAACGAGCGAGCGAGCGAGCGACTTGGAGTCGCTGCATTATTCAACGTTGTATTCGACTCGCTATAGTTTGTACGAGGCGACAGCACCTTCACACACACACGCGTGTTCAACTTGCGAGCAAGCGAGTATATACATTTTACAATTTCCAAGTTTCTTCTTTCTTCGTTGAGTGAGAGAGGCTGGAAGCTTTGAATTACGGAGCGATTACAGGAACATCGACGCGACCTGAACGAAGCCAATTCTACGTGACGGTGGTAGTGGTGGTGGGTAGTGGTGGTGATCAAGCGGGGGCCTAAAAGCACGCGCGGCGAAATGACGCAGAATGAGGACGAATGTCCCGTGATTCTGTGGCCGCGTAACAATGGGGAGGGTGAGAGAGCCGGCGCTAATGTCCAATGTAAATTTTGGAATAACGCCGCGCGTGGTATTAACGAACGCCGGCCGCGAGATATTTGCTAAAAGTGCGTAGGCGGGGGCCGCTGAAACGTTGTATTATATAAGGGTGTTATTATTAATAATGGGGCGGTTCTGGGGTGGGGGAGGGGCAGGTTGAATGCGAGGCGAGTTTGGTCGGCTCTGATGAATCGAAATTGTCAGCTGGTGAATATAAATTTATGGGTATGTATAGGTGATGAATAATTCGAGGGGGTATCATTTTATTTTTCGCGGTGTGGCAGGGCTGGATGTTAGTCGTAATCATGGGTCTATTGAGAGAAGGTGTGAAATAGGTGAACGTGTTGATATGAGTGGAGTTTGACCTAGGTATATTTTTCGTTGAATTTGTGAAGACTATAGTTATTGTTTGCTAAAGAAATGCCAGAGCTAGAATTACTTATTCATAATAATTATATTAACATTGATTATTTAACATATGCCAATCATTTGCTTTTTTTTGTAAATTGTGAATTTTTATAAATTTTTATAAGTTTTATGAAGTTCGGAGTGAATAAAATAACGAATAATTAAATTTCTGTAATGCGTCTCAGGACGTAACAGTTCACTCGACAAATATATTTTTAAGTGAGCGCATAAGCGCTTAAATTAAAACAAAATTTTTATTTTTAACCAAATTTTTCAATATATTTACTCGAACGAATTTACTATTAATAATAATAATAATAATAATAACGCACTCCCAAAACAACGTTTCTATCAATTTATACAGAATCACTCTTACCCCACCACTCCCTCTGTATTCATTCTACGAAACATAAGTACAGACAAGTCACGACGCTTATATCGACATCAGTTCCGTTAATCTCACCCCTACACTCGCCACCCGATAAGGAACTTCCCAAACAGGTGGACTATCTCTCCTCCCTCCACCCTCTTATACCCACACACACACACTCTCCCTCGGTATTATAGGCGCTCTGTACGGTTTCGGTCCGATTGAATTAGCCGCGGGCAGCAGCCTCACGGGCGAAAACGATTCTGATGGAACGAGTCCTCCGCCGTCGGATAAATATCGCGGCGAGCTGGCACTCGAAATGCCGTTTTATAAGATGCACTCGCTCGGCCTCGACCCGTTTTCATCGATTGCGTAATATAATACTGTATACTGCAAGCGCGCCACCGCAGCTTACGTGAAGCGCACGCTATAAGCGGCCGATTCGCGAGATAGGATTTGTCAAACGACGAGGTGATTCCCAGAGAGAGAAAGAGAGAGAGAGAGAGAGAGAGAGAGAGAGAGCACATATATATACCATTACACGCTGTCGAATTATTTATACAGCGCTCGCGGCTGGCCGATATTGCTTTACAAGTATATAGGTACACGTGTGTGTGTGTGTGTGTGTGTGTGTGTAAAGCTCTTACGTCGTTTCTCATATTTCGACGGTAAAAGCTTTGTGGCTATTGCTCGCGATGGCCGTTTCCCCGAGAAGTATGTGAAAACACTTTAAATCTTTCCGCTTCGCGCTTATACGAGGGTCGTCGACGGCTCGCGTCTATACATTTTGAAAACGATTTTATAACGAGATACCGCAATGTGTATTTGTTATATATATGTGAGCATCAGTTTCTCACGAACGAATTAAAATTCAATAAGTGTCCCAGTTCCAAATCGCCTCGAGCGCCTAAATTTAAAACAAGATCGGCATATCGAAATACACACATCACATATGCGGTTTTATATATAAAACGTCGTCGAGAGAAAAAAATCAAAGGTATAACCTCGCGCGCCGCTTTTATCATTCCCCCGCGGCGGCTTTTATATGCAAACCACTTCTTCTTCTTCCTCCCGCGATCCCGCGTCATCGAAGCGGCGAAATAAAAGGCAAAGCCCTTTCTCGCGTATGTATAACGCGCGTGCGCGATCGAGACGAGCTCAGTCCTCTCTCTCTCTCTTTCCGAGTGGCAAAAAGGTTGTGGGCGGGTGTGAGAAAAGTAAGTTTCAATCCGACCACAGCAGGGCTGCCGCCGTAGACGTGAGAATTGAGATACCGGTCAGGTATAGGGAGAAAAACGAGAGAAGTGAGCAGATATCGACGCAGAGAATTTCCCCGCTAAAATCAAGAACGCCGAGACAGTCTTTTCTCACACACACACACACGTTTGTTCCTTTTTTTTTCAACTTTCTGAAGCGTGAACGCTACATCGAGTTAAAAATTATCGGGGAAACTTTGCTCGCTGTTATACTGTTCGTTTTTCTAAGCTCGTCGGGCGCTAACAATGTCGCTTTGGTGATTGAATCGAAGCGTACCCGGACGCGTATATACGGCTTTTGTTTACCAGCGGTAAAGGGCTCTCTCGCTTGAGGGAGCAACAACGTGTACGCGCGGAATATGCATGATCGCGTTGTAATTTCGCACCGAAGATTTTAATCTTTAATACTCGCGGCCGATTTGAATATACTTTTAATTTAAATTCATGAGAATTTAAATCGACTCGTCTCTCTCTCTTCAAGCCACGCTTCGTCTCGTATTTCGAATATATATACAATTTAAGCCGAAGAAAACTACAAAAACTATAGCTGAATATTTGAAATAATATTTTCTCTAATATATTTATCATGCCGGGTGTATATATATGGCAAAGCTCCTCTATCTCTCCTATACATTTTTATTCGCATATACACGTATACAGGCGCACACCATCTGTGCGCGCGCTGATCCCATTCCTTTCTCCTTATACGTATCGTCTCTTCAAAAAAGATTTATTCAATACGGGAGAGAGAGAGAGAGAGAGATGCTGCTACTCTCACCAGCCGTGCACCGCAGATATTCTTTGTAGCGGTGGGATGTGAAACTCATGGAATTGAAAGCAAGCGCGCGCGCGAGAGAGACTTCGATGCTGCTGAATGACAAACACGGACTTTGCGCGAAAATTTAAATTTTTTTCATGCAACGTGAGGACATAACTGGTTAATGTGAAATAACTATGAAATCGAAAACTTGGAGGGTAGAAAAAGCTTTAGAGGATAGCAAGGGGTAATCGTTAACAGCATTTTTTGCAGTATGAAACATAATTGTGCAAAACTGTTTTACTGAAAGCAACGTCAAAGGGTTTTTCGTAAATACACTGTAGAAAGGCCATAGTTATTTTAAAATGCAGATTTTGTATTTAAAGCAGAACCTATACGACTTACTTTTTAATTACTATTTCGAGTGTGTAAAAATATTCACAATGCAGGTACTTACTTTGCTTATTTTACATGCAAATAATAGTATTATACATAGTTTTAATGAAACACTTTGTATCGTCGTAATTAATAATTTTTAATTAAATATAAATTACATGCTATTCTCTAAATTTGAATCAATGAAATTCACTGAAAATTAGTTATAAGTATACTAAAACATCTGAAGTGTTCAGTGAGAGCTAAAAATTAACTGAAATTTCAGTTGATTTGGTATACTTATAACTAGTTTTTAGTGAATTTCACTGATTCAAATTTAGATACACACATACGCAATGAATACAACTTTTATTAAAACTGCGTGGAAAAAGGGATTGATTATTGTATAACCAACTGGTTGGTTACTAAACACATAACCAAGAAAATAATTAGATTAACGGATAAATATTGGATCTGCCTGCCAACCATTTTTACCTATCCACTTGGTTGCACTAACTGTTCTGTTGGTTATGTATTTTTTTACGAATTCAGTAACACCTATCTGACCAATATTGATTATTGGAACCAACCATATTATTTTCGTGCATACACAAATCACGGGCTTTTCAACTATTATTATATACATCATCAAATTTTACGAAAATTAATCAGCGATCCAACACCTCATTCCCATTACCAAGAAAGAAAGAAAAAACCGGGTCACTATCCCTGAATGAGAAAATGAAGACCGCGCGCAACCGCGAGAGAGAATCCCACCCAATTACCCTACAAATTACGCGGCCGAGCGCCTACAAACACAAGTACAGCCCCGAAGAAAAGAAGTCAGCGGCTCCTTACGGCAGCCATAAGGTGCGCGAGCTTATAAAACAAGAGGGGAAAAAAGAAAAACTCCCGACGACCAGTCAGAGACGGCGGAATGGAAAAAATGCTAATTCCCGTCTGCCGTCTTTGAATGAACAGCATATATACGCGCTGGTGACACGCGGCTGCAAAGATCTAACGAGCGGCGGAAGTTCGAGCGACTTCCTACTTGAGTGCGCGCGCGGGGACGACGGCGGCGTTGAAAAGACAGGCAGGCGTTTTGAATTTCAGCACTTTCGCGACTTACATCGTTTCCGCGCTCACAAAGGAAACCTGGCCTGCTTTGTTCTCCCTCAACACTTGTTCCTTCGATGCGACTTTTCGTATGAGCGCGCGCTTGATTTATATACGTATATGTGAGAGATCGCAAGCGTCAAGCGGTGAGGGTGGGGAAATTGAATCGTGTATAGTAATGGCCGGAGGCCAATGTAGTTCTGGACGCCATACGTTGGTCAGATATGGGAGAGGTATGAAATAGGATTTTATTTCAAGCGCGAAGCTTGAATTATTTTTGCCGAAAGTAATTAAATTGTCACATTTTGTTTACATGTTGTAGTATAAGTCTTCACTCAGCTGGACAAATAAGTAAAAAGCATTTTTTGTGATTTTATATATTTATAAAATATGGTGACATTTTGTGTGCTTAGTATCGGTCACTTTATGGCTGCCCACTTGTGGTTCTGTGTTACACGCAGGACACATTTGTTGCGAGTTCACGTCAAGCGAGAATTTCTCCTTTAATTTATATTAAACTTAAATAATACGAGTTCATATAACCTAATTATACTACCTTTTTCAAATAATACTGAAAAAAATTAACTTTTTTTTATTTATTCTTCATAAAAAATGTAAGGGGTTATTATCATAATTGAATTTTACAAGTACTCATTAATTGATGAAAAGGTAAACTTTTTCCTTTTATTAATAAGCAAATTATCATTATTATTATCAGTCTTATGA
>UCWB01005122.1:0-10642 GCA_900474355.1 Torymus geranii | reverse complement strand
CATCTGTAGAATAATAATATATTTTTTTGTAAATATCCGCATTCAATGACATTTTCATAGAACCACCTTAATATTTTGGAATTTTATGAAATGTATATCTTAAAGGACTTTCAATTATTTTTTAAAGTTTGAATTTATATTCTATCATACATTATTAAGAAAAATGACACCTCTTTTATCTTATTTTATATCCCCGAAAATGATTACACAGGCCCACAAAAAGAAAAAGTCGTATGTGCCACAGGCCACCGTATCTCCGTGTATTTTGTCAACCTAACATGGTTCCAAAATCAGAATTCTGCCACCACATTTAAATTTCGAGATATCGAAGGTATAAAATTTCTGATATCTTTGTTATTGAAAAATAAAGCGAAAAGAATGTTTGTATTTAATTTTTTAATACAAAATAATGTAGCATTGTTTGTGCCCTTCAATACCGACTTTGTCGATGATTCCTCTTCAATTTTTTTCTTCGAGATCAGAATGCGTGGATTTTGAAAATTGATATACATCTCTTAAAGTCAAATTCTTTATTTCTATTTTGAAATTTAATCTTTTAGATCTTATTAAAGGACCAACAATTTTAGAGGGATGAATGAAAACTGGGCTTACAAACACAAGCATTGCTACATTATTTTGTAGAAAAAGATGAATAAAAAAATTGTTTTCGCATCTTATACCTTAAATATATCACATTTCAAACGTTTTTAACCAATTCTGACATTGGAATCATATTAAGGGGGCCAAAATACATGTCTCTGGTACATACCACTTCATTGTAGGCGTGAGTTATTATTGTATCTTCGCGAAATTAAACTTATGAAGTACGATAATCTGTTAAAATTTTAAACATTATCGGTATTTGTTTAAGACAAAAAACAAGATATGTTTCACAAAATGCACTTTGTTGTCGTACGATTACCCGTATCGATAACAAACTTAGCTACACCACGGTTTTTTCCGTATTGTTTTATTTGCAAATTTCCCCTAACTTATGCTGAATAAAAAATGATTCGAATGGTTGAGGAAAATTAAAAATTGAATTAGAATAACGAAAAAATACGATGCCATAGGCACCTGTATGCAACCTAATAATGGTTTATATATAAACCTAAAAATTAAAATTTATCGTTCTGAACTGTCCTTGAGAAATATTTTCGAAGAAATTCGTTTTCGTTGTCGATCGATAACAGAAATAAATATTACCCAATCTTTATCAACCTGTGCAATATAAAGTCGTAGCTAAATATAATATAACTTTGAAACTAGTTCATTAAAAAAAAAAATATTTAAAAAATAGAAAGATTTAAAAATCTTGAATACTTATTTTAAAAATGTTAGTAATAATTAAACCATTTACATAAGGTTATTTATCTGTGGCTCCCAGGAATAACGACTTATCTTCACTTTTCATTATTTCGAGTAAATCGAGTTTTTAGTTTCACAGGTTTCGCATCGGTGTTATAAATCAACACAAATTAAGCTAAATGCAACGCTGCGTCTCTGATATTTGTAAAAAAATGTGCTTTATTTCTAAAAGTACTACTCATCGTGTAAAATAACACCTCTATATTTGTAAAAGTACAAATTTAGTATGATTTTAGTAATTTCATAATTATTGTAAAATCGTAATATTTTAAAGCAAATTTACTGAATACGTCAACATATTATAAATGTAGTAATATTACAATTCCATTTTTTACAGAATGTCGATTCAAATATGAGTTGTCAATTAGTCAAAGTTTAATTCACGATTAACACATGAATTCTGAATTAGTCGGAGTTTAATTTACGAATAGAATTTGAATTCTGTATTTGGTTCGAATTAATTCTAAAATTTATTTAACTATTTGCAAGTTTGAATAAATGAAGTGACACTTATTAAATTGGCTTTGGTAGCTTTATATCAATCGAAAGAAGTTTAATAGAGAATGTGTGTTATAAGGGCTCTAAAAGTTTTAACACACAAGTTGACGTTTCGAAACTTATAATGTCGCTAGATTATCTTCACAATAGTTACTATATTGTACAATAATATTGCCAATATGCACAATCAAAGGTTTAAATCTAGATAACCCGCAATTAATCATTTATTTATACAAAATATTTTTTCTGTGAGGTATTTTATCTCGATTTTATATTTTATGACTTTTGACCACATAATTTAATACCTAAGAATTAGAAGTACTTCAAAACATCACAAATAAATTGAAGAAAAGTTCCTTACAATTTAGCATTGTTCTACTGTTGTTCTATATTTCAAAATAATAATAACCAGTCTGAAGTACTTAGTATACTATTATTAGCAAAACAATTAAAACTCGTGAAATTTATTTAGATAGCTTGAGCTATTCGCGTCATCGGCGCAACGTTCTCACTACGCGCCTATAGCTACATATTCTCTCCCGCGAGTCTAATGTTTTTTTTTATTCTTTTTAAAAGAAGACACGGCGTTACGGGGGTATTTACGTTTGCCCGACACTGTTATGTCAGCGTTCAGTCATTTTTAACTCCTGCATGGTATTATTATTACGTATATGCGGCTAACGATTAACGGATTAATAAATATAATTTATATCGTCGCGCAAACATAACGTGAGTAAATCAAAACATTTATCACAATAGAATTGATAATATTTATGGCACTGTACGTTATCACGTGGAGATTGAAAATTCAAGATTCGGTTACCTTTCTAATATACGAAAGCAAACGTATGTAAATAAATATTTGCCAATAAATTATAGCTCGACGATCTTTTTGGATTTGAATAATTTTATCCTTTACACACCATGAAAAAACAAATTGAACCGAGTACACTATAACGGATATTCCAACTAACGATATACCTTATAACACTTGCACTTCCCCGAGTGCTCCTTCCAGTGCGCTTTCTGGTGCTCCCTGGTGCAGTAGAAGACGGCCTTGCAGCCGGCGCATCGCTGCTTCGCCGGCACTCCGCACATCGCGCACACCGGCTCCTGTTCCGAATTCTTCGACGGCATCGCTGTCTCAGGCCTCAATTATACACCTGCGCGCACGTGTTGTCGCTCACGAGCAAACGAACGACTGACCGGCGCGCTGCACGAGTGTAGATTTTCTCCCTGTTCGAGAAGCGCTCTCCTAACGAGGGCCTATTAATAGAAGCCTTCCGCTTCGAGAATATTGCAGATGGGCATGTAGGTGTTTAAATTAGTGTAAGTATATATAAATATAGGGAGAAAAAGAAATAGTAGCTGCTGTGGTGGTGTGGATTATTGTGTGGTGGTGGGTTGCTGGATTTTGTTGGGTGGAAGTATGATGATGCAGTTAGTCTGGTGAGATAGGTATAAAGAAGAGTGTTGGTGCAGGCTTAGTGGGGTTCTTTTTTCGAAAGAAAGCGTGTAATGGGGAATTCGAGATGTGTAATTTTATCGTTCGGATGGGCGGCTGAGGGTATCCGAGGATTTATTTGGATATGATGTAGGAATAATGGGAAAGAAACAAAAAATGTGTAAAAGATAATGAGTAACGTTCAGGCAACGTTTTCGTTATATAGAAGGATTTTGATTTTAAGTTGATTACTATATGGTACTCAATTTAATTTTTTTCCACTAAAGTGTATTGTATACAGAAATTAAAAAAAAATAAGAATTTTATGTCAACATAACACGAGTTAAATCGAAAATATGTATGATTGACAGGTATGACAAATTTAATGACAAAATTATCGAAAATTGCCGCGATTAGAAAACCGCTATACAACTACTTCTATAATAAGCAACTTATTAAGCGATAAAAATAGCTATTGCCCGTAAAAAACGTTTACGTAGATAAAACGTTGATAAAAATTAAAAATAACTCATTGTAACTATATATTTCTTTACTATACATATACGGTTCGAGCCCCTTTCTGACTCATCATTTTCTATTAAAAAAACCAATACAAATTATATACATTAAAGCACTCAAAATTAAATTGCAAACCAAAATGAAAATGACACCATAACGATTTTCACCGAGTTCAAAGTTCCTATTGCACATTACGCGCGCTCGCGTTCGACCTTTCATTTCTATTTTTACAAGAGCGCACCCGCGCATAAAAAGCATCCAACGCACTTTCCGACGTCGAGGCGTACGCGTGTGGTATTGTTCTCGATTCAAAATAGAAGCTCGTGTATATACGTGTATGTACCAGTTCGGCGTCTTTCACCCGCGCAATTTCTAAGCTCCCTTTTATCGCTCTGCCGGCAAGGCTGCGTACCTTGACTTATCAGGCACTGTATACATATATATGTAGGTATAAACTATGGATGTAGGGAAAATGATGGAAAGAAAAAAGAACGAGTTTTCATATATATGTTTTTTTTTTTTTTTTTTTTCATTTAATTTTTTTATTTTCAATATTATTCGAGCACTTGGTTCTTGATCTTGAAAAATTTCTCTCGACGACATTTGCATAATCAACGTGTCGTCTCGTGATCAAGCAAGTTCAAGATTCAGTTCGGTTTTGTATTATCGTGTTCCTTCCTTACTCCTTTTTTTTGTATCGGTTTTCTTCCCTTTTTTCTTCGTTTATACATTATCCGCCGCGGCAGAGACACTCGCACTGCCGCGGACGACAAACGACAAAATCGTTTGTCCACCTTACACTCTCCTTCTCTCGCTCTTTCTCTCTCACGTCGTATATAATAGTACTAATTGAAAAAAATCACTTTTATATTTATATATAGAGACTTGCAGCTATACAAATGAGGGGCTAAAAGGGGGAGAGAAGATGTACGTTGGTTTTTTACCCTACCGGTAAAAGGTCTAATGATTTTTTTCTGGGTTTTTTTTCTTTATCGTTACTTGTCATTTGTCTTATAAGTATAGCTCAACAATCACAGATACACACAATCTAATCTCACATGTGTCATATACACGAGGGCGTTTGTCACACACCTGTTAACCCAGTATAGAAAAAAAAAATATAACGAACACAGCGCAAGTCGCGTCGAGAGAAGCTTGCTATAAGGCGTGCATTTCCCTCGAGCAATTGTTGTTACAAAAATTATAGGTGGACTTCGAGATCTTGTTTTCCTTTTGTTTCCTTCCAGACGAAATCAAGAAGTTATAATTTTGTTAGCTTTTGAATTTTGACTGAACTCACAAGAATTTTATGCGTTCGAGTGCTGACGACAGTTTTGAAAATTATCAAAGCGCTATAGGTCGAAACATTGCTTTCGAAGGATGTGTGCGTCCAATGATAGATAATTGTACGCAGTTAAATGGAGGATCGGTATACCAGTATTACAATGTTTTTTTCGTCTATACGTAGTATTGTGTTAGATAGTATGCAGCATCTTATTAAAATGATGTAGTTTTATACTTGGGATGGTTGGTCAATTCTTCAGAATTGAGTGATAAATCGAATATACATACAATTCAAATCATGCTAACTGAATCATTTTTTTGTTTTTAATTTTGTTTACACAAGCTAAAACTGAACACAGAATATATCACTTTTACAAACGCATACAACATATTTTAGTAAGAATCACGAATCAAGATAACTTTAGCTTTCAATGAGCATCAGTCCTCGTCAAAGCTACAAACTCCACGGTTTCAACTTTTTTAAAAGTTTATGCATAGGTATCTTACACATTTTCTCTACGAGTCAAAATTACCCTTTAAAAGCTAAGTTTAACTTAATCAAACAATGGACATTTAAATCCCTGAAAATGATCACAAAATGTTCGCCTCGACAGAAAAGAACAGATCTGGGAAAAAAAAACTTTTCCTTATACATTCCCTTTTTTTTAAATTCTTTTCCATTTTAATCCTGACTATAATACTGGCAAGTGCAGCGCTATATCGCAGTGATTATCGGTGACAATTAATATATTCGTTATTCCATAAATGAGACATGTTTTTTTTTATTCCTTCCTTTATACGGATTACACAGGCGTATATTTCGCGCTTTTATCATAATAATGCATATACACGTGCGTCTCGGTTCAAGTATAGTAAATTTGTTTGTTTTGGCAATACAAGGCGAACGCGAATTTGTCTTCTTCTTCCTTCTCTGCTCTGTATCTCGAACTTGCACGGGGAGGGACACGAAAGAAAAGAAAAATGGATAGTCGTTAAACGAAAAAAAAAACGCGCGTTTTCCTTCACGGGAAGCCTCTCGCGTCACCCAACTTTATACTTGCACATCTCCTTATATTGCACTTCGCGGTTTATGCTGTTGAGCGCACTGTAATTGAACACGTTCGATTGCATTTAAAGTAACGTACATATCTATATATTATATATATATATATATATATCTCAGTCGAGAAGGGCAGAATGAAGAGAAAATAAAAAAAATCAGGATAAAAAAAGGTCGGATCTTATCCGTCGAGAACGGAAATACTCTAATGGAGATATATGCACAATATTAGCTTTGCCAACTTTAAAAAAGATCAACTTAACGCTAAAAATGATGTATCAAAAAAGAGGAGGGGATTACATTTAAGACCGTCAAGGAGACGGGTACTTTTCTCACTTTTATGCAATGATTACAGCAAATACTTTCCTTTAAAAGTAAAAAAAAAAAAAAAATCGTTAAAATTACAGAAAAAAACCTTACCGAAATAAAATGTTTAAACTTTCAGAAATACGAATATCTCGTCATCTTTCCGCGAATAATAGCAACAACAAAAAAATTACACAATAAGAACATTATCTGGACGTAAAAACTAACATTCAAAACAAAATTTTGAACCAATCTATTCCTACACGCTTCTACCTCTAATCCAGCAACCGTGAGTACATCATTCCGAATCGAAACGTTATAACACATGAAAGAGGGGAAGGGGGGGGGGGGGGGAAATACACATATGTGTGTATGCACAGGTACATGTGCTAAATTCGCAATCTCCGCTTCGGCCGTCACTCTAATTCGTCCGACGCTCGCGCCCTTTCTCTCTCAGTCATACAAACGTATACGCGCGTAAAAGAAGATAAAAAGAGGATGATGGAGTGGTGGTGGGGAACACGAACGTGTCCACTCCTATTTTTTTTTTTTTTTTACACACACCTATCTTGTCGCACACGCACATACACCTGGACCGCGCGTCGCATACACTATCTCTCACTTTCGTACGTGTGTTTATAGAAAAATTACAAATGAACGGAGGGTCGCCGACGCACAATAATTAGCGCCCGCCTCCCGTCGTCGTTGACTGTGACGACTTTGCCGTGGAGGAGGTGGTCGTAGTCTCTTTTATATAAAGATGGTTATTATTATTTTCGTATGATTATAGCGAAAGTGTAACACTTATCGTTGAGGAGCAGTTTTCGATTTGAGTTTTAGTGTGTATAATCATCGAAGAGTGCGCGAATAATGGGACAGGCGGTTTCAGCGGAGAAGTCAAACGCGCGGCGAGCGAGCTCGAGTCCTTTTGCATGTTTCAGTTATGTTTCGTTATTTTGGCAGAAGGCCTTCACTCACAATCATTTATCGTTTCTTTTTGTTTTTTGTTATCGTATCCTCGATGAGTGAACTATATACGGAGCTGTAGTAATATAGTATAGTAGTAAACTCTTCATTATTGTACGCTTCATTTATTTTTTGCATCATTTATACTTTATATAATATATATATTTTTTACGTTTTGATGAATTTCATCAAAAAACCATTAGAAGTTTAATACTTTCAAAAACATTTACAACTAACGTAAATATATATATATTTTATATATCTATCATGTATATATAAGTAATCGTTAATACAAGAATCTTAAGATACTTTCCCACGCAGTACGCGCCATTATTTTTCGTAACGCCGTCAACTGCCACTTAAAAGTATTCAAGTTCTTTAAAACAAGAAACAACATTATCGCTTTTGCTTTCGACAATTGAAAGTATCGGAAACAATAACCTTATCGTTATACCCTCTATACACTTTTATATATCGTTACAGTAATCACTAGGTAAAAATTAAGAGTGAATTTGGCAAGTTTGTATCGATTAAAGTATCCTCTAAAAGATAAGTTTTTTTATTCTTATTTGTTTTTTTTTCCTTTATTCCTCCCTTAAGATCGTATGTTCATTGTACATTAAGAAAAATAATCTCCGAATTATTTGCTACTTTAGTAAGACCACCGAGAAACAGAGAGAGTGAATCGAATCTCTGCTGCATTATTTTACTTTGTTTTCCATCCAGTACCAGTGAAATTTTTAGAAGAATATATATGTATATATATACTTTTTTTCATCTTTTTTTTATCTTTTTTTTTATTATCGCAATTTCATTCATTCATACGTCAAAAGTTTTTCTAAATATCGAGAAGTTACTTGCTCCCTTGGGAAGATTACGTGTGATGATATACATATAGTCGCGTACAATCGTGAAAAATTATACATGATTATATATAATTTATTTTCCTCTTTTATTTTTTTCACTCATTCGTTATTCTTTTATTTATTTTTTGTATCCTTCGTTTTAACGTTAAATAGAGCCAAAAAGGAGATGCACTTTGTGATTCCGCTGCCGACGTCGGACGAGACGGAGTGAGAGAAACCGCCTCGTCGTCCTTATTTTATTTATCATTACGGTTAGAAGAGATATAGAGATTATTTTTCTTAAAAGCTCAGTCGCTCGCGCTTGCCCCCCTCAAGCGTTTTTCCTTACTTATACTTTGTAAAGCAGTCCTTAAAAAGAAGAGAAACAAGGTACACGACCCTATCACAAAGCCACCTCGCAAAAGGTGCGCTGACGCCGACGCTGCTGCTGCTGCTTGTCCCCTAGTTATGTGTTTCTTTTTTTTCGCTACGTGTCTCTTAAGTAAATTCGCGGACTCTCGCTCGCCTTCCGCGCGCTCGATGGTTGGTGACACTGATGATTTAAGGGTGGATTTCGGTCAAAGTTGGTAATTACACATACTGCTTTGTAGATGATGGTGCCATTTAATACTGTTAAGTTATTATTGCGTGACGTGAGATTTGGAGGATTTTATACCATTATTATGTAAAAAGTAACTCGAATGAGACTTGTTTCTTGCAACAAGTCAACATCAATATTTGCAAGATCAAGAACGACTCATGCCAATAAAACCCATTTTTCAGACCATTATTTTTTCTAATTTATGATTTTTTTACGTATACATATGAATACTTTTTGCAGTTTTCGTGTAAGTTTATATTCTTTTTTTTTATTTTATTTTCCTAAAAAATCCCGTAACTTCGTCAAAAACTATACGCTACAATCAGAACTCAGTTCTAGACGTTTTATTGTACGCGCGAGAGCTTTGAGCTCGCAAAGATAATTTAACGATAGATTTGTTCAAGTCTTTTTTGTTATCAGTGAATTAGGACTACGTCCTAAACGTGTGCATCCCTTACTAAATGTAACTTTTGTCTTTTGTGTAATATTGACTTTGTTTTCGAGAGGAAATATACAAAAACACTATAATAGCGACATTATACAAATACATCCATTGTGTTTTCGCACGGTCATCCTCAAACAGGTCTTACTGACATATAAACTGCAATTCGAATGAAAAAACAGCATCACCATCATTCCAACAGTTCCACCTAAAAACCAAGTGGCCAGTCCCCTCGCCACCTATCCCACCTGCCTCCCAGCATAAAGCGCCATAGTCTCGTGCGACCTAATCATTCCCCATACATATACGCGAGGCCGGCGCCTCTGGCGCTCGTCGGCCCCCCTCTCTTTTCTAAGTCTCTGTCCGTGTCTCGGGCGTCGCCGTGTAGATGACCGCCCTCGTGAAGTCGACGACGATGATGATGATGATGATGAGGAGCATGAACGATGATGATGATGATGATGTATTGGCGATGGTTTGATTCGCGTCGCAGTGTGACGATGATGATGATGATGATGATGATGAGCGCAGTAGTAGTAGTAGTTGCGGTTGTAGTAGTTGTAGAGCTGCTGCTGCTGGTGGTGGTTGTAGTCCAAGTATTGGGAGTGGTCACCGTAGATCCCCGCGCAGATCCACGGCTCACCATTCTCACCAGCAGAACACCGAGAGCTCCTTGCCTCCGTGCTCGCTCGTATGCCTCCACGTCGTCACCGCTTGCGACTTCATCTGAAAGAAATCAAGAGAAGAGTTGAGTTATGATTGTTATAGAGTATTAATGATGATTTGGAGCTTTCTGAGGCTTATTCTACTAGGCCCTTATTCTTTAACGTTTTCACTTGGGAAATCTTTTAAATTGTACTGTACAATTTGTACATTTTAAAGCATGTGGAAAATGTGCAATTTCAAAGATTTCACAAGTGAAAACGTTAAAGAATAAGGGCCCTGGGAGGAGGAAGAAAGAAACTGGTCGGAATGTTTTTTTTTTAATTTTAATCTGCAATGACGTTTTCAAAATCTATAAAAATTATTTGATGCGAGAACCGTGATGAAAGCTTAATTTTATCTTTTAATATAATCGAAAATCATGAGAGTTATTGAGGATGAAAGTTTATTGATCAATGGAAATATTAGTGATGAGTAATTATTCAGGATAATGTAGCATTGGTATAAAATTCACAACTCTTATTTTAGCACCATATTTAAATCTCTGAATTTTCTTCAAACTCACAATAAACACTTACAAGGAGATGGTCAGGGGTGCGGGTCCTGGATTTGGCTAAAACTGCAGGAGGTACTTCTTTATGTCAAA
>UCWB01005121.1:0-10647 GCA_900474355.1 Torymus geranii | reverse complement strand
ATTATGTTAAATGAAGAAATTGAAGATTATTTTCCTATCTACAATTGCTTTTTGATAACACAGTACAATAAAGGTATGGCAAGAAAAGCCATATTGGATCCTGCTAAAATAGCATTTGACTTTATTACGAAGATAAGTTGGCCTGATTCGTGTTCTGAACGAATTTTCAGATATCTTAGTAATCAATGTATTAAAAACCTCATCAAAGCAAAAGATGTAAAAATTAGTTTAAAGAGAAAATTATGTCACAGCACTGTAGAAACTAATGAACCTTCAAAAAAACAATCAGGTCCAGATTCATTAAAATTTTGACTAATTTTGACAAAGGTGTACCAGTTTTTCATGTATTATTTAAATTATTAAGTTCATACTGATATAAAGTTGACAGGATTTCTTAAATTATAGAGAAGTATTTAATGTTCCTAAATTGGAATCAGCTATTACTTTTTGTATTGTTCAAATATGTTTTTGTAATAAAAGTAATTATTAAAAAGGCAGTGGGTGTTTTTTTCTACTTTGTTTAACATTGAAATCTTTCTTAATCACTTACGAAGTTTTATTCGGAGGACGCGCCCCCATGCGCGCTATCGCGCGTTGACCTTCCATTGTTCTACATAGGATAAAAACTTCGTTTATTCACATAAGTATGATACACGACCGCTACTACTCTGGAGAACCTTATATCTTTGACATTGCAAAAACTGTTACATTTCAAATACCAATATATATTATATTTTGACCAAAAATGTATATAACGCATTCGTGAATCTTTAAAGTTTAGGTACCGTCTTCATTTAGCACTCCTTTGAATATCTCACAGGAGAACAACCTTGAGGAGATACTGTTAAGATTTCTTTGTACCTCCATCAGAATAATATTATATAACGTAATAAATATTCTTATTTAACGACATTTTGAGGTGACACAAAAGCTTCAAGCACTAAACCACCAGAAAGTAAGTTTTTTTTTATGTGAGAGCAAAGAGTTTTTAAATTTAACTAAAAAAATCTTAAGAGAAGTGATAAATATAAGTAAAAATGAATTTTTTGGAATAAAATTCATTGTATAAGGTCAAATTCTAACAGTAATTTACTTCAGCGTGTGTTTATGGTCATATTAAATATTAAATGCAAGAATGTATAGGAAATGTGCAAAAAATATTTCCAAAATTTATAAATTTATTTTTATAAGTATATATACCTATGTATAGGTGGTAATATGGTATATCACTGTCAAAAAGTGTGTGCGTATGTCAGTGTGTGTGTGTGTGTGTGTGTGTGTGTGTGTAATAAAGTAACGAGAGAGTTTATTCAGAGATTGTCGATTTAATAAGGATTTAACGTGTGTACGCACGAAAATATAATTTGTTAAAATATATTTATAAAACACTTTTTAATGCCCATCGAATACTTACTAAAAATGATAAATTTTTTAACGAATGAACGGATTTAATTAGCTCCCGAAAGTAGCAAGTACGCTAATTAACTATGCTATCATTTATAAGCATTTCCTAAGTTTTATTTCTAATAAAAATAATAAATATCTGAACACGTTTATTTGAGGGAATACAACGAAAAATACAAATAAAAAGAGTAACATTTTTAGTTTACTGACAAACATTTAACTGTTACATTTGTTACAAAACTACTAATATTTCAATGTCACTACACAGTCATATAAATCTTATGTTGGTATATCTTTTTATTAGTATAAATATCTTACTTTATAATTTAAAATAAAATAGAAATATATTTCAATAATATCTTTCCATCGAATTCTTACTGTCTTTCAGAAAACAATGCGCTTAAAACTTAACAGAACAACACATTCGCAATGTATTATTTACAAATTACAACTTTTTCTTCTTATCATCGGAAATTGAATCTGCCTCAGCCACTTGACCTTCCTCGAACGCCTGAAAAACCCATTTGTTACACAAAATACACACACGTACGAAATGAAATTTCAACTTAATTAACTTTAACAACGAATATATGTACCTGCTCGGCAATTTGCTTGAGTCGTTGCTCCATGACGTCGCCTGTCTCTCGGACGATCCTCGCCAGGTGGCCGTTATTGTCGCCTTGCTGTAGCAGCAGTTCGTGCGGTCGGCCGTACTCCATTACCTCGCCCCGATCCATCACCAGTACCTGCGAAAGATGATTATTATGGATTGTGTACGAGAGGCGTGATTCTTAACGGCACAGAGACGTGCGTTAAGTTCATGTTATTATTAAAAATTTTTATAAATTCTTGTTAATAGTGTAGAAACTTCCAGCACGATCAATGAACTTTAACGATCAGATTAAAAATATAATTATTATTATTTTGGTTCACCACGATATTTCTTACAATCGTCGTAATGCGGTATATTGCTGTCAACTATACGGAAAAAAATATTCCATTTTTTTTCTAAGATCTTAATAGAATTACTCAAAAAATTCTGAGACTCGGCTTCTATTCGGGAAAGCCGAGTTATATTTTCAACACCGTAAAAAATGCAACACTTCAAAAACCAGCAATTTATAATGAAACAATGTATGATTTGGGCAGTCCTGTTGAGGATTTGTGTTATACCTCTGGGCGTAAGTGTGTAATCAAGTTCCACACCTCTATGAGATTTTGAATGATCGTGCTCAAATTCAAAGAGATCACATGCCAGATTATTCGGAATCTATGGTTTAATATTATTATAAAAATTGTTTGTAGAATTTAAAAATTAAAAAGACCTACGATTGAAATGATTAAAAAAAAACAGGCTTTTTCATTCGCAATAAAATATTTTAATATTTGAAGTGTAACATTTTTTGTTTTTTGGTGAAAATATAAGGTTCTCTTTTCACAAAAAGCGGGGAATTGACGCAAATCCCCTTAGTTATCTAAAAAAAAATGCCTTGAATATCGTGATTTTGCAAATAAATATATAGGTTTAGATATATAAATTTATTTAATAATTAAAAAATTGGATTTCAAATCCCCTTGAAAATTCATTATTTTCTTCATCAATGAGGGTACAAACTCAACATTATTATCCAAAAGCTATAATTTTCATACATAATAATTTATACACTTAAAAAAAAAAATTTATCAGTGTTATAGAAATATTTATTTGAATAGTAGCAAAGAAATATTTTTTCGAAAACAAATAACTGTTTATTTGACACAAAAAAGGGGTTTATTTGAATTTAAAAAATAATTATTTATTTCAAAAAAATATTTCTTTGCTACTATTCAAATAAATATTTCTTTAATACTAATAAATTTTTCTTTTCAGTGTACACATCCAACACTCACCTTATCGCTATCCATAATCGTATTCAATCTATGTGCAATAGTAACTACGGTGCACTCCCTGAACTTATCCCTGATCGTCCTCTGTATAAGCGTGTCAGTCGCCGGGTCGACATTAGCAGTGGCCTCGTCGAGGACTAGTATCCTATTCCTCTCAACGATAGCCCGAGCAAGGCACAGCAGCTGCCTCTGACCCACACTGAGATCCTTACAGGGCCGATCGAGCGAGTCGAATTGACCCTGTAACTCGCAGTCGCGTAGCGCCGACCAGAGCTGCGCGTCCTCGTGCTTGTGGTACGGGTCGAGGTTGACGCGTAACGACGTACCGAAGAGAATCGGCTCCTGGGGGATTATCGAAATGCGGCTGCGTAAGTCGTCGAGGCCGATCGTCATCGTGTCGACGCCGTCGATGTACAAGTGGCCGTCGATGTGGTCAGTGAGACGGAACAGGGCGGATATGAGGGACGTTTTGCCCGCGCCTGTCCGACCTACAACAACCACCTGGTATACGAGATGGTTATACAAGATGCGGTTTTTTTTGTAGTGAAGAAAAATATAAATAACTATAGTGTAAGGAGCGTGTTGTATGGCACAAGCTGGTAGTTTTACATTATGCAGGTAATTATGGAAATGTAAAAAAATATAAAATTGAACTGGGGATCGACCTAGTGTGATTATATGTTACGATATTTTATGTCTATTATACATTCTTTTATTTAGACTGAAAGATATAAAAAAAGATGAGTAGCAAGTAAAAATATCTGTTACCGTTTATAGGGCTTTTAAATATAAAAAAGAATACAAAAGTTTAGGGTACGCGAAGATAAAGTGAAGAATAGCGTAAAGTAAGTAGAATAATCAACGTTTCGTCCGGCATCTATAAAATCAAAATGTAAAAATTGACTTTATTATATTTCTCATTTTTATACATGGACAAATGTTCGTTCGAATGCTTCGTTTCTGCAGATTCTTCATATTAATAATCCTATAAATATTTTTACATTTATTACCTTTGAATAATAATTTTTTTACCCCCAATTTTCCAACATTCAGTAATAAACGCTTCAAGATTGTATTACACAAGCTCCTCCAAAATACCATATAAGACATTTTTTCAAACCGATTAGCTAATAATAAAACCAACGTACGTCTAATCTTTCCTCGTATACCCACATAATTATTACAGCAAACAAAAACACTATAACATGATTGTCACAAACGAAAATTCAATTAGCCCTCACCTTGCTCTTGGCGTCGACGGTGAAGTTGAGATTTCTCAGGACGGGCTCGTCGTCCTCGGTGTACCTCAGCCACAGTCCGTCGAACCTGATCTCGCCCTTGGCGGGCCAGTCCTTCGGCGGTCCTTGACCCGGCGCGCTCTCGTGGTCGCCCTCGCGCTCCAGCTCCGTAAACTGCAGCATCCGCTCGACGCTTGTCATGTTGCTGACGACCTTGAAACGAGGCGTGCAAAAGGGTTACCGATTCTTATAATATGTACGTTTTAAGGAAGTATATGCAATCGTTTACCGATCGAGCAGATTACATAAAGTTCTTAAATAATTCGAAAATACAAATATATATCAAATCAAAGATCACGCATGCACGCACACATACCTCGACACAGTTCCTGACGATGCACTGCATGACTGTTGTGACATTGATCAGTTGCAATAGCAGGAGGCCGATATCACTGGCGTGGATGTTGCTGTGCGCGCGTAGCGCCAGGCTAGCGAAGACCATGAAGCCAACGAAGACGAAAGACAAGGCCTCAATCCAGAAGCAAAAAGCCGAGGTGAGCATCATCGAGTGGAAGTGCGGACAAGTGTGGCCGTCCTGACGCTGATCGAAGGTACGCGCGACCAGTCGACGTGCGTCGCACGAACGAATCGTTAGAAGGCCCTCTAGCGACGACGTGGTCAGCGTGAGTACTGGACTCTTCGCTGCGGATGATGATACAGGATATTGAGGTAGAGAGCAATTTTGTTTTAGTTATATATATATATTTTTTTATGTACCATTGCCTTCCAATCGTCTGACAGTCTGAACAAGGGCAACGCAAGTTTCGCTGAATTTTAAATAGACGTAGGCGAAGATGGCTATCGGTATTGTATTGTAGTAGTTGCTTATTATCAAGGGTATCAGCAATGCTATTGACATACTGAAGTCTTTGATTCCATCGAACAGAAAACTCGGTAGCGCCTCGTCCACGGTTCCGGTGTCCTTTGAAAAACGATTTAGTATTCTACCTATAAAATATAAGTATATATACATTTATAATTGTGATAAATTTAAACGCTATAAAAATATTTCATGTAAAACTCTACGTTTTAAAGAATTAAGTTCAGTCACGTAGGACGCATGTACCGGCGTACAGAAATGCGTGGGGCACCATTTCATTCTGATGAAATTCCGACAGCTAAATATAAATCATCCCATGAATTTAGGGAATTTCTTAAGTTTATTAGGTTGTCGATATTAATATGCACGATAAATCAGAAAATTATACTGATATGCAATACATACGATGTTCTGTAATAAGTTACTTTAAACCTGAACAATTTAGGTACACTTCAGGTAATCGTACCGATCTACCTTAAAGTTATCATGGGGAACGCTAATTTAATTATACTTATACCTGGCGGATTGATTTCGAAGAAGCGGAGAGGTGTGCGCATCAGGCGAGCGAACATATCGTTGTGGATGTTTCGACTCGCGCTGAGCAGCACAAAGTAGTACAGCAGGTTCTTGACAACGCAGACGCAGATCAAAGAAATGACGAGTGCACCGCACGCGTACATCGCTTGATCGAGGTGCGAACCTTCTCTCGGTTGGACATTCATTGGGGTCGTGCTGTTGTCAGCTAAATCGAGTCGAAGTATTTCATCCTGCTTTGTCCTGAGAATGTAGATTTTTGTAATAGGAAATTAGGTTTTCATTACTGAAGAGATTTAATTCAGGTTTTGGGTAGGACCAATTATTATTATTATTATTGCACTTGAACTGTTACCTCTTTCAGTTGAATAATAAAGCAGATGCGATGCGAGGACAATGATAATAATTGAACATAACAATAATATTTCATCATCCAATCCAAATACAAATTTTCTACAACCTTTCATACACAAAACTGATCCTTTACACACCCGTATTTCTCCCATCACTCACCAGCTTACTATCCAGTAATCGAACGTGGCAATGAGAGCAATGGCCGTGACAGTAAACAGTAGCCACATAAACAGCGCAAATCGCGAGCCACCGGCGCTGAAGTAGCGCCAGTACATGGACAGATGTGCGCTACCCCGGGCCAACAGCTCCTCTGTTTCTTGCGGCTCCTTTTCATCCGCATCACGGGACTCCTTCATCAGCACCAGCTTCTGGTTGCCGTTGACATCGACGTGCTCCAGTTTCTCCAAAACAGGTGCTGCTGATTCGTTATTGTCCGTATTCGCGTCGCTAGAGAGCAGATCTGCGATGTATTTGTCGCTCGTCTGGAGGTTGGCGAACGTGCCTTCGAACGCGATACGTTTCTGTGAAGTACAGATAGATTCTAGGTCAAGCAGGAATTTGAGGGGGGGTTGATAGTATAGGCAGTGGGGGCGAAAATTAAAGCACTTACACCGTCCAGAACAATTATCTTGTCAGCTTCTCTAAGGTATTCGAGACGATGCGTCACCAGTACACGTGTCTTGTTCTTTAGCAGGCCATTTACGCACTCTTCAAAAAGTTGTTTAGCAACGCGAGCGTCCACTGCTGAGAAGGGATCGTCCATTAGGTATATGTCCGCGTCTCTGTAGACTGATCTATATATGAAAACAAGTTAACAAACATCTAATTGTTATACAGTATTGTAGTAAATTCACTGTATAGGTGGGGTAGACCTGAATCTAAAAAAATGTATAAAAAGTTGTCATGTTTTTCCCAATACTTTTTTTCCACAATTTCCTCCTCCAAATAAATAGTTATATTATTTTTATCCGAACGACAGACCTCGCCAAACTAACCCTGGCGCACTGTCCACCGCTGAGGCTGCTGCCGCGTTCGCCCACCAGCGTCCTATCTCCGTACGGCAACCTCTCGAAGTCTTCGGCGAGGGCGCAAGCCTTGGTTACTCTGCAGTACCTGTCCTCGTCGTACGGCTGACCAAAGAGGACGTTGTCGCGCACCGAAGCGGAGAACAGCCAAGGCTCCTGCGAGGCGTAGGAAACGCGACCGCGTACCTTCACATCACCCGAGCGCGGCGTTATCTCCCCCAGGATCAGTTTCAGTAGCGTGCTCTGGATTAAAGAGTTTTTGATTGGGTGAAAAAGGATTTAGTCTTTTATTTTGAGCCCGAGGAGCAGGGGTTGAAAGGAATGTTCAAAATACTAATTTTATATTACTTGTTTTAGAGCTTGCGTAAAAATATAAAATTAAAAAGAAAGGTATAATTGGAGAAAAAAGAAGAAAAATGTTTAAAACACAATATCACGTTTATAGTGTGCTTAGATTTGAGTAATGTTTTTCTACGATTATCTTTATTCCCGCAATTAATTGTTTAATAAGTTTCCTATTAATCGTATCAATTAATATTATTTTATCTAATGGTATATGGAACGTCTCCTTTATTAAAAATATGATGAATAAAGTAGGTATTATTTATATACGAAACCTTTCCTGATCCCACTGCACCAATGACGGCGCACAATTTGTTTAGTGGAATATGAATATCTATGCTCTCAAACATATTATCCCGGTTATCCTTAGAATCTTCCTTCCAGGACACCGTCACCCTTTTCAGGGAGGCACTCGTATCGCTATTCTCCAATTCTATTCTCTGGACATCCGGTTTTACTTCATCCAAAAGTAAAAATGCCTAATATAAAAACAAGTGTATAATAAAAAAAAAATAGCAACATTTTGCAACTGTCGTTAAATACTCGTGGAAAATTGTAAATATCTGCGCATGAAATGAATATTTCGTGCATAAAGTTACAGCTAGAACGAGAATATAGCATGTCATACTCATTGCATTTCTAAAAAAAAACACATTTTTTGTTCAACTATACTTTTTTATAATTTATTCAACAATTCTCGGATCGTTAAGGTAATTCTTATTACACAATTTACCGCCATGACATAAGAAATTTTTATATTGTATAATTGTATATTATGTTAAAAGTCTTTTTTACGAAATTGTATTAGAATTAATATATATACAAAAATAATTGTAAATCAAGTAACAAGGAGATCTTCTCACTTTCGGATCATGGATTTAACTACTAAAACGTAATGTTGGCTGTCATGTTTTTATAAGTAAAAAAATAAATAAATAAACCCCTGTTTTAGGATTTTATCCATCGGGCTCTATAATAGACAAAAATCGAGCAGTTTTTCGAAAGATCTATAATAAAGAAAATATGAGTCTTTGATTATATTGTTTTTTATTGTTTATAACTTATCTAAGTATTTTTAAAAGAATAATTTTTCTGTTTACTTATTTACGTATTCGTGGATACCTAAGTATTTCCCCCAGCTATTTAACAAATTACTCCGTATTTGTTTCTAGAGTTTAATGGACAAAAATCTCAAACAGAAGTTTATTTTTTTTGGTTCAAAAAATCGACATCCTCAAGTTTTAGCGAAATCCCATGATCCAGAGCTGACAAGCTGTCTTCGTATAAGTATATAGTGAGGCAAATGAAATCAACCTCATCGTCTAACATTTTTTAGTAAGACACATGTACAGGAACCACCAGGTAATACAAAAATTTACAAAACCCTATCCGAATTTTCGAATTTCTATATAAAATGTTATATTACTGTTTTATAATGTATTTATACTTATTTATATGTTATTCTTATTACGAAAGGGTATATTGAAAAAAAAAGGAATTTAAGAAATAATATCTATTTACTGCTTTTATAATTTTTGAAAGACAAAGCTATTTAGGAATTAGCATTATATCAGTTGTAAAGAAAATAAAAAAAAGAACTCCGTTTTGATTTTACTCGTTTTTCTGGTCATTTTTCTGTAAAATTATTCACAATTATTTATAATTAGATTTGTTCCATTAGAGCCATTAATAACATTAGGTATTTTTTTTTATAATTTTTATAATTTTTTGAAGGAGCTAATAAATAAAGGCTGTTCTTTTTTATAATAATACTTTTCGATACTAGGTGTACATACACTCGCGCGTGTATCCAACATTATTTTTTGACACTGATGCGAGCGTAAACTACGAACTACTTTTGCGTATGCTTGTTAACGTAAGCGTGCGTTAAAAGTGGTCACTTTACGCACGGAGTGTCAAAAATTCAATAATTTTTTTTTTCTTCAATTCGTGCACGGAATATGTACTTATGTTTCAACCAATAATATTTTTTGCTCAGCAATATGGCTGCCCTATAATAGTAGTAGATTATGCACTTAGGGAGACCGTGCAATTTCGAAGACCCAGACGATGAAAAGCCAGTTTCGTGCGAAAAAAGCCAAGGAATCTGCACATTTTTGCCTTTTTTCGCGCGAACCTGGCTTTTCTTCGTCTGGGTCGAAATTGGCCTTTCTTATTCGTACCGCGCGACGATATGCGATCTGGGACATTCTTTACTTTTACTCCCTAGGAGGAGCGAAACGAGGAGCGTAAAATGCGTAGGCTGTTTTTCGCCCGCAGGGCGTACAGTTCGCACTTTACGCGCCATGTGGGGAAAAAGCATCTCCCGGGAGATGCCTAAAAGGCCTTTTAATATAGGAGACGGAGAATCTTCCTTTTAATATAGGATTTAATATAGGAGAATCTCCCTTTTAATATAGGAAAAAGCGTGCGCTCTCAGTTTAAAAGTCTGGTATCTAATTTTGTAAGCTCGTTAGATGGTGTTGCCTTGCATATAGTTCTATGAGGACTATGAGCACGAATTTCCGTTAAACACCTATACGCCGTCCCATGAGGTGCGCAAAACCGAAATGGGTTATCTGGAATGGCTGCTGCGCGCTAACGCGAGAAATTCAAACCCATAAAAACTTGGGTATACTTAAAGATTTTAGAAACTTGAAAGTAATCAATTAGAGTAAAACTGTAAATATTTATTAAAAAATATGAATAAATGTAACCTATACAAATTAATTTGGCTTATTTTCCAAACAAAGTATGGATATTGTTAAGTACATGTTAGATAATTTTCTAAATTATATTTTGAAGCGCTGCTGTTTTTGTACGCTTGTCGGCTTCTATGTACTTAACATTGACCCATAGGAGCTGTCTACAACCTCACGCAAAAACTGTGCGTGCGCGCAAAAATGACTAGATCGTACTTTATCTTCAAATGTGATTGGTTGATCTTACTTTAACTTCAAATGTGATTGGTTGATGAAGCGAA